>JANTNU010000001.1:15382523-15392644 GCA_024752395.1 Erythroxylum havanense
CAAGTCGCTTCTCAACACAATTTACCCCCACAGTTTAAATGCGGGATAGAATTAAGCTCAGCAAGCAATTCCACGTTTTCAGTTATTCCATAGCTGAGAAAAAGGAGGGCATCTCGAGTTCATGAACTTGGCATTAGAGGGTACTTCAAGGAAAGATGGATTTAGCAGCGAGCTTTTCCTTCGCTTGTGCTATGTGACTTCAAGGTCCATTCTACAACCAAACTAGATTGGCTTGTTCACATTGCAAAGAATATTTTAACGTTCCAATATCTGGGTTTCTTTTGTTTTCATTGTAGTTTGTTTCTAAATAGTGTACGTCTTGAGGATTGTAAAGCTGAAGATTGTCTTACTCAGGAGGTAGCACCAGAAGAAAGAAAAGTGATAATTTACACAAAGTTTCATTCTCAATGTTTACTTTTAGGTGCTGTTTAAATGGCAATCTGATTCAACATATGTTTCTGCATCCCATAGGAATGATCCAAATGCTAATGCCTCCAGGACCAGCAATGTCAATCCAGAGAAAGTAACTGAGACAACTTCATCACTTTCTGTGTTTAGTGAACCATCATCTGCAACTCCTATGTCAGGCATCCCAAAAAGTGCTTGTGTTTGCTTTTCAGTCAAGGAAATAGCTTCACTGGATCTTATGGTTGCATATCTCTAGTGTCTCTTCATCCAAATACATCACACAGGGTCTTAGCATATAAGATTTTCCCTCACCAGAATCCGTGAAGCTCTCGCCAATATTGCCTTCATCATCAGGTGCTATATCCTTGATATAGAGTCTGCTCTATTTGGATCTTTGGAAGAGTGTTTACTACAAGAAAAATGAAGCTTAACGATTAAAATTACTAACAGAATATCTATATATTTTGTCAGAAAACTAAATTAGTGACGAAATTTACCGACGGACAAAGACGTCGGAGAAATGGCTGTGGGTAATAATTTGCGACGAATCACAAAATATCCGTCGTAAATTTACTGACGAAAATTTTGTGTAACCGTCAGTGAATATACTGATGGTTTTTCTGTGTTATCTTCAGTTGGTAAAGTTACCAACAGATAAGATATGTCTGTTGGCAAACTTACCAACGAAATTGGTTATTCCTTCGGTAAGTTAATGTTGTCATTATTGTCGGTTATTAGTTATTCATCGGTAAATCGAATAGATTTTATCGAAAGACTTATTTTTTTCATCGGTAAATTTACTAAAAACTATTTTTAAAAACTTTTCTGCATTAAATTTCATTTGATGATGTTATGGTTGATACATAATTTAAACAGTTATGAGTTATCTGTTGATAATATTTTGATTTGTTTTAACATTTAATTTGTTAAAACAAAAAGTTGATTGATGATATAAAATAAAATTTATCTTCATTGATAATAATTTTTTTGTACATAATAAGTATTTGTAATTCATACAAAATGACTACAAGTACACTATTCATTTGGTGACCGCAGATGCTATGATTACTGAGGTGAGGTGCTTTGCCTTCCCTTCAACTCATCCACCTCATTACGGAACTGAGTTATGTACTCCATCGATTGTTGCAACTGAGTTGCCAATATCTGTGCTGTGCTTTGAAGGTCATGGACTTCATTAGGTGCGAACTGCTTACTAGATATTGCTGTATTGGATGTGGAGGATTGCGAATAATATGTATTCGTAAATAAACCTAAGCAGAATATCCTTATACAATGGTCTCTTTCACCCACTGCATGAAGATAGGTTTGAGTCTCATCAACATCTTCAGACTACTGAGATTGTCGTTGAATAATTTCTTATATTTGGTCTTATCATAAGGCAATGTTTATGTTAGTAAGTGATAATTATTAAGCATCAATATTAAAGCATAAATTTCACATGCATTTATTTCTCTATACGGATGTTGATAAAGGTCACATCGTTATGCTTCTTAGTGTGAGCGTGCAAAAAGAGTTGACGGGGTGTAGGCTCCGTACCCATTGACTTTTCCTGCATCAAAATAAAATGTTATAAGTGAATTACAATTTATAAAAATTACTATAAAATTTTCTTTATTTTTATGATATTTACCACTATTGACCAAAAAAATAACTCAATGACACATTCATATATGATACCAGACATTTATAACATTATCATTCTTCATAATATACATATTTTTATTCCAAAATTTACATGTCAAATTAAATTAAAATACATCAAAGTAAAAAAAAAACATAATATAAATGTAAAGTGTAGATACTTACAAGTTTCTCAGCGTACTCTAGTGGGTAATAGATCCTCCAGTATGTACGGGAAGAATCTCTCCTCCCGGTCCTTCATGTCTATTGGTAGAATTACACTCTGAAATGAACATTGCCTCGGGTGATATCCAATACTGTTGTTGACGACTCCATATTTATAAAGAAATATAAGGCGGCCGTATACCAGTCTTGCGTATCACACCAACAAAGTCTCGATAACGTGTATGTGTTCATCTCTCCCATACTTTATAAATGATCGCATCAAATTCAGAATCTCAAAAAAATTCTTTCTGAAATAAAAGAAAAAACATACGATAAATATTTATAATGTAATAATATTTATTTAATAAATGTATAAAAATTAATTAAAAAACAAAAATTAATTTTTTATACCTCAAACTCTTGATAGTAAAATTCCTTTGTCGCTTGATAGATCTTCTTCCATATATAACCTTCAACATCAATCTTCTCCTTGAATTTGGATATCATGTTTCTTGAGTATGGTCCAGATGGAATCAGCCTAATATTAAAACAATTAATTTTATACCATTTTTAAAATTTAAACATATAACTTAATTATAAACATATGGTTTATAATTAAGTGGTGGAGGCTAAAAGGGGACAAGATGGAACGATTTAGGACACAAGTTCGGTCAAATGCAACATGGTTTGTGAATGGGGATGCAAACCTGATGTGGGAGGGTGTAGCCTCTGTAGTATGTGCAGCTGCCACAAATCACCTAAGGGTATCCAAAGGGGTCCCTAAAGGGCAAGGAGGAGGGTGGATGAAAGGTTGGCGGTAGTTGGACGAGGTCCAGGGGACAATTAAGACAAAGAAGAGAGCTTTTAAAGATATTTTAGCTAGTTCAACAGAGGCGGAGAGGGAAATTAATAGAGTAAGGGATGGATTGGCAAAGTGGAAGGCTAAGAAAACTATCGCTATGGCTAGAGGGGAAACATATGAGACTATGTATAGGGACTTGGATACGTTAAAGGGAGCACAAAAGATTTTCAAGCTAGCACGAGATAGGGCACGTGGGACGAAGGATTTCAACCAAGTTTGTTGTATACGTGATGAAGCAGGACAAGTACTCACACAGACCCAAGACATCAAGAGGAGTTAGCAGAGGTACTTTCATGGCCTGTATAACGAAGAGATAGTAGGTAACACAGAGTTAGGAGAACCCTCTATGACGGGGCATGCTCATGACAAGTGTGCATGGGTAAGGATTACAAAGGGAGAAATTACGAAGGTGTTGAGAGGGATGGGAAGCAGAAGGGCCGTAGGGCTAGACGAGATCCCCATAGAGGTATGGAAATGGTTAGGAGTTGTCGGTATTGTGTGGTTAGTTCAACTCTTCAATGTGATTTTAGAGTCAGCCAAAATGCCAGATGAATGGAGATTAAGTAGGTTGATCCCCTTATATAACACTAAAGGGGACATCCAACAATGTCACAACTATATAGGCATCAAACTATTAAGTCATACCATGAAACTGTGGGAGAAGGTAATTGAAAAGATAATCCAGAGAGCTGCTTCTGTATTGGCCAACCAATTTGGATTTATATCTGGGAGGTCCACGATAGAAGCGACACATCTACTCCGTAGACTTATGGAATGCTACAAGAAACGAAAACAAGATTTGCATATAGTTTTTATTGATTTGGAGAAAGCGTATGACAGGGTTCCTAGAGACCTATTATGGAGGTGTTTGGAGGTCAAGGGCATTCCTATCACGTATATTAAAGTAATTAGAGATATGTATGAAGGAACATTGACTAGTATAAGGATGATAGGAGGGGACACGGAAGCGTTTCTATCGGTATTGGTCTCCACCAAGGATCTGCATTAAGTCCTTTGTTGTTCACATTAGTGTTAGATAAAATTACCAAACATATTCAAAGAGAGGTACCTTGGTGTATGTTATTTGCGGACGGTATTGTTCTAGTGGATGAGACCAAGGAGGGGGTCAATGTCAAGTTAGACTGCTAGAGAGATACGTTAGAGTTGAAAGGTTTTAAAATGAGCAGGTCTAAGACGGAGTATTTAGAATGTAACTTTTTAAGAAGCCAGATGACGCATGAGGTGGCGGTAGCAATTGGTACTGACGTCATACCACAGAGGATAAGTTTTAAGTATCTCGGGTCTGTCATTCAGAGTGATGGTAATATCAATGCCAATATAGTACATCGTATTAGATCAGGCTGGGCCAAATGGAGGAATGCATCAGGGTTTTATGTAACAGAAAGTTTCCTTTAAAACTCAAAGGGAAGTTTTATAAAACAGTGATTCGTCCAACCATGTTATATGGGGCAAAGTGTTAGCTTGTCAAGCGTAGGCATATAAGACAGTTGTTGGTAGCAGAAATGCGTATGTTTCGGTGGATGTGTGACATTACAAGGAGAGATAAGGTCTGAAACCGGGTGGTGAGAGATAGACTACAGGTAGCCTGTTGTGCCGACAAGTTGAGAGAGACTAGACTTAGGTGGTATGGGCATGTGCATAGGAGGCCCTCCGACACTCCGGTACAAAGCTGTGAGGGAATAACACTTAGTGAATATAAGAGGAGAAGAGGGAGGCCTTATAAGAAATGACAGGAAGTGATCAAGGAGGATATGTCAGAGTTGGCCCTTAATGAGATAGTAGCTAGAAATAGAAAAGTTTGGCGTGATCGGATGAGGGTAAAGGATTAACCGTTCTAGTTACCCAGAATCAGTATAGCAGTTACTAGGAGATGTTATGTCACGATGCGTAGGTTGCATGACAGGTGCGGGAGTACAATAGGGGGTCATCTCGGCAGGGTCTTTGAGGAAGTTCCCCTTACTTACTGGGAGACAAAAAGGGATGGACTTTATAGCCTATTAGGTTCTCACATATCAGGCCTCCTTCAGGTATTCCCCATTACTTATATTTTCATTGTTTTCTATTTTTAATGAATTGTTTCTGTAACCTACATCATTCGTATATTGTCTCATTTATATATGGGTCCACCAGAAATAGTCTCTCTACTATGTAGGGGTAAGGCTGTGTACTATCGGACCTTCCTAGACCCTGCTTCATTGCAAAATTTCGAACTGAGTGATGATGATGGTGTTTCATATATTTTTACTTACAGATTATTGATAATTGTGAAGTAAGTTCTTTCATCAGCTCCCTTAGCTCCAGGCTGGAGGTCACCTCTTTCATCCGCATCGTTTACCCTTGATATCTTTGTTGGTATAGGGGTGGTGGATAATGTAGTACTAGGTACAGAAGGTGATGCCTCATCTGCAAGTGTAGCAGTAGCTAGAGGTACAACATCTGATTTGGTTCTAGCTGTAGAATGTGATGCTTCACGTGGACAATAACTGACTCCAAATCATGGTCTGAATCTTGGTCGCATTATATCCTGTTTTTCTTTGGTGACATATTTTAACTTGAAATTCATGTCCCATCTTTTGAATTAATATTTCCCATTTTCATCATTACCATTATCCTCGTTTCGATTATATGCTTCTTGATTGAAATTAATATCCTCAATATCTATTATAAAATTATTTCCTATATCCAGTTACATATCCCTTAAATCATCATCCAACCTAACACTTACAAGTTAAGTTATATGATATTTCAAGTAATTTGCCTAACTTTCTATGATCAAACTTGATTTCAGTTCTAAGAGGACCATACAATAGATAACCCATTTTTTCAAACCTTACCTACTCTTTTATAAAAATATTTCTTTAATAATAATATATCTAGATCATTCATTATAGTGTCAAATGTAGACAAATTGTTGAACTCAATAATAGTCCAATTGCTCGGTAGCTTCTCTTGATGAAGAGCTATAAGACCTCTTCTCCTTACTTCAAAGTAGCTCTATGAGTGCATAGTATGTGAATCAAGTCCTTCTTAAAGACAACATCTCTATCCTCATCTTCAAAACTCGAAGTATCTATCTTCATCATTAGTATAACACTTTTGTTTTCCACCACTTTGATCATCATTTTCATTAAGAAGCCCCAGGGTAACCTCAATCCCATCAAAATTATCAACAATCTCCTTTTGGTGAATAACGTAATTCATTAAATCCTCTTGTTTTCTAAATTTTATATTTCTTATTCTTATTTTTAGATCAAATCTTGCTAGATAAGTATATGGTTACAAATTTAATGAGATGGTTTTGATCGAAATAGTCACACATATTATCAATAAATAGCTTAGCTTATTATTGACAAGCTCTTTAACTTCTCATGAATTAGTGCCTTATAAGGAAGTAAATATAATATAGACAAACTGCAAGTTGATGATTTATTACTGGCATGAATGGGTTCTTCGCTTAATTGACTGTATTTGCTATCTTTTCAGGTGATGTTTTTCCACCGAATAAATTGCACAGAGTTGGATTTTTATTTTCTTATTCCAGACTTCTTAGTCTAGTATGAAAATTACTTTTAGACTCTTGGTTTTTGGAATGAGAAATCCAATTTTTGTTTGATTGGAATTCCAAATCTCTCATGATTAACATTTTCATTTCAATATATGTATTGATACTCTAGTTATAATAATGTAGTGAAAACTTAGAATTTTACTAGATGATACATAGAACTAGTAAGAGGGTTTCAAACACAATCTTAAGGTCTAGCTTTTTTTATTACTTTTTTCCTGAAAAAAAGAACACATGTAAGCGTGTAGATTGAGTATATTAGAACACGCTGTAAGGTTTTGGCTGGGAAGTAGAAAGGTGACAACTATTCCCCAATAGCTGCAATGTCAATGTTTTCGTTAAGAAGCTCAATAAGTGTTGATCTATGCCTTTTGATAGAGTTTGCTCAATACAGGCCATTAAATGGAAGCCTAATCAACTTTTATTTACATTACAAGATTAAGAGAGTTAATAGGTTGATTAGTAAGTGTCGAATAGGTTTTTAGATAATTATGGTCTCACGGTTGTTGAACATGAAACGTGGCCATTTGGACTTGAGGGTCATTGAAAAAAGTCACAGAAGTGTCTTCGAAAGCGAAATGTGATTGTCATCTCATTGACAATATCTGGCAAACATTAGAGATCATATGGACATGTAAAGCAATACCCTTTAACACTATTTCTTATTCTTTTTTCAAAGGGTATTTAAAGCAATACCCTTTAACATTTAGTTCTTTTCGCTCTTTTATCCACTATTCAAGTCAATAAAAGATAAAAGAAAAAATACCATTTAACACTACACTTTATCAGGGGGAAATAAATAACTGAAATTATGAAATTCGTACTACAAAAGAACTGAAAATGAAGAATTGAAATCATTTTTTCAAAAAACAAACATTTTATCAAACACCTTACATGCATCAGAAATTCATCTCAACATCACATCCAAATCACGTCTTTTCCCTACTATTACTAATATTTATACCTTAAAATTGTTTTCCAATAATAGAATACACAAATAAATGAAAGTAATCAAATACCCAAATTAACTTTCATCCAATATACGAAAAAAAACATGACAGTGGCTACAAAAATACCTCTATCGAAGGATATGATGACAATGGCTGGAGAAGACAAACACCGACGAGCAGAAGAGGAGTCCATGACAAAGAAACCGTGAGAAGAAAATTGCATGAGAGGAGTGACGAAGCAGACGAAGAAGAAGAAACAGTTGGGGGGAGATGAGGACCTTTCAGGTGAGTTTAATGTAAAAGAAAATGAAGTCGTTTAGTGTTAAACTAAATGACGTCGTTTTCGTTTACTTTAAAACACTAAAGCCGAAGCAGACGATGACGACTATCTTGAAAATTTATCAACGAAATCTATCGACAGACAAATTTTCATCGGTAAACTCAAAACTTTTTTATTCCACCAACAATTCCGACAAGCATTTTATACCGTAGCTAAAGTCCATCACAAATTTTGCTAGAATGATTTCCCTCCATATTTACTGACGGATATTACCATCGTCGCTAAACAAAAAATTTCCCATTAATGTTACTTTCTGTTGGTATTTTTTCATCGTTAATTCCTACTTTTCTTGTAGTGGTTCATGGTTCTCTCAGGCTGATATCGCTGATCAACTCTCCCAGGGAAATATGAATACATTATAGAAGCAACATATAAATTACCAAGTTTGAGTTTACTGATTTGAGCTATGGTATTAAAAGGGACAACTAAGCGATCTCAAGAACAAGAGATAGCAGAACATTGAACATTTTGGACAAACAGACAAAGACATAAGGTAGTTGAAGGCCAATAGCATAGTTACAGTTCACCTTTCCTTTGAGTCCAAATCTTTTGTCTAATGCTGTTCTATCTAACTCTATTCAGTTTAAAAAACGTCATTGTTAGAGGTTGTGCAAATTAAGTGATTTAAATTGCACTTGCACAGCCTTACAAGTTAAGTCATGACATGCACTTGTGTTATGCTCGTGACATAAGTGTCACGGGCATAACATGTGAGTTTTTTATTTTAATTTTAATTTTAATTTTAATTATACTACTATTAGTTTAATAAAAAATTAAATTAAAATTTAATTTTAACTATGCTAATATTAATTTTATAAAAATTAAAATGATAATAAATAAATACATTTATTTTGGTTTGTATTTGTGTCACACGCGTGTCACTTATGTCACACTATTTTCATTTTCATTTTTTATCTTTATTATTATTATTATATAATTTTTAAATAAAAATTTTAATATAAAATTTAAATTTTAAAAATGGATTAATTGATTAAAATTATTTAATTAATTTATAAATTATAAAATATTAAATTAAATTAAAAATTGATTTATACGCAACAACTAATGTTAAACAACTAATTTTACTAAATATATTTAATAAATAATTGATGTTATCTGCCGGTTAAATTAGTTGATATAATCAGCTATTAGCTAACTGCTGATAGAATCAACTAACAACTAATACAATAATTTGATTGCCAAACATGATCTTTATCAAACACAAACATACAAATTCTGTTACCGAAAACATTACATTACGTAAATAAAAAAACACTTCTTTTAAGCTAAAATTAACTAAGGAAATAGTTAGGAGCTCATATGACAAACAAGTTAATGATGAATATAGCGTAACTAATTAGAATATTGGATAAAACACAAAACGAATAAAGCGAGTATAAATGTGTTTTAGGCTATTTTCTTATTGTGGTAACCTGTTAAGGATGATTAACAGATAGTAGCTAAGTAAAAAGCTAAACTTTAAACATTTAGGCCTTGTTTGACAATCGACTAATTTTGTTAGCTAATAGCTGATTTTATCAATGGTTAGTTGATTTTATCATTATATCAACTTATTTGACCAGCGGATAACATCAGTTATTTATTGTAGATATTTAGTAAAATTAGTTGTTTATGTATAAACAACTGATGTTATAGTTGTTTATGTATAAATGACTTCTAAGGACATGACTTTAAAAAAATTATAAGGAAATGAGTATTATATTTTAGTATTTTTTGAATATTTTCATAAGAATTTAGATTTTAGATATTTATCTTTTTAAAAAAACTAAGGGTTCGTTTAGTTATACTTTTATTTTTCTGTTGTAGTTTTCAGTTTTTTGTTTTTGTTTTTTCTTTGAAATAAAAACAAAAACATGTTTGATTATTAATATTAATGTAGTTATAATAATTACATTTTAAATAAAACTTAAAAATAAATAATTTTTAATTAAATAAATTTATTTAATCTTTTATATAATATTTATTAACAAATTGTTAATAACGTTATGTTATTTTAATAAAATAAATAATTAAAATTAAAATTTTATTTATAAATTAGTATTTATTTGAAATATATCTTAATTATTAAATCAATTTTTATTTGAATATTTATATATTTTAAATTTAATTATATTCATTAATAATTATTAAAATTTAATTACATATAATTTA
>JANTNU010000001.1:15442495-15458907 GCA_024752395.1 Erythroxylum havanense
CTTAAATCTGGATAACAACCTTCTCTCTGGTGTAGTTCCTGTTGATGTTTTGGTTGTTCCAAAACTTAGAATACGGTTTTTGTTTTTCAGTTACCAACGTTTAATGCAACATCCATCATTTTTTAACACTTTATTACCATAACGTTTACAACGTTTCTTATATTATGTCTTTTAATTGTCATTGTTGTTATACCTCCAACGTTCTTATTTTTAAGTATCTATATACCCACTTTGTATTGGTTTTTCAATACACAGACACACAACGCTATTCTACTCTCTAGCTTCATCAACCTCACACCCCTCTCTCCTTCTCTATATATATACAGAGGTACACAAGAAGCTTATAACATCTGAAAATATCATTCTTCTTATCTTAAGGCCCTTGTAGCCCATCTTCTCCAAATATACTGTCTTTTGGTTCTTCTGCTTATTTCTCGGAGACAGTTCCTACTTTGATCTTTAGAGTGCAACAAAGTTGGTGAAAAAGGCATTAACCCTAAAGTCAAATCCTGTTGTCTTGATGCACCGTAGAAGGGAAATTTCTGACTTAAGACTGATTTTTTATGATGCTTATTTTCAGATAAGTTGTTCCAATTTAATTACATCTGCTATTTCTACTAACAATCTAAGTTGAAAAATATTTGTTACGTTGCTACTGTTGTCAAAAATTGTGTTGTTCTGCTTGCTCTTTGTCGGGATATTTTATGTTCTTACTACTATTTTTAGATTTGCTACTAAGTCAGAATATTGTATTGCTATATGTTAATTTCAATATAAGTTAGAATTATGTTGTCCGCGAATGAAACCAACGTAGGTTTTGCCCTTTCTGTTGTCCACATAGGTTCTAACCCTATCACCGTAGTCTAGAGGATTATACCTAACCTAACTAGATTAAAGCCTCTAGATGAGAGAAACTTTAAATAATGGTTTGAGAAAATTCTTTTTTACTTTCAACAATACGAAATTGATTATATAGTGTTTCAAGAAATTCTCAGTGACAATACCAACCCTAAGACAACTAAGGATAATCGTACCGTTAGAGGAGTATTGCTCAACCATATGATAAACCAATTATTTGATATCTACTGCAAATACAAATCTGCTAACAAAATTTAGGATGCTTTAGAAGTAAAATATGAGACGAATGATGTTAGTACTAAGAAATATGTAGTCGCAAGGAGTTTAAAATTTACCATTATTGATGATAAGCCCATTATGGATCAATTAGATGAGTATGAAAACCTAGTTGCTAAAATCGTTGCTGAGGGTATGATCATGTGTGAGTTGTTTCAAGCTAATGCTCTTATTGAGAAACTGTCTGTCTCATGGAATGAGTATAAAAACCAATTGAGGCATAAAAAAAGACATGAAGTTTCAGGAGTTGATGGGGCATATAAAGATTGAGAATGGCAACCGTACATCAGATAAGACCAAATCACTCACCCATGTCCCTACTGTTAAGGTTAATGTGATAGAACATAGAAATGCAAATAACTTCAAGAAGAATGGTGGACAAAACAAGTCTTTCAACAATAACAAGCAGAGTCAGTTTAAGTGCAAAAGGATTGATGGTGATTGTTGGTGGTACCACAAGCCAGACCATCCTGCTACTCTTTGCTAAGATAGAATCAATCATGAGAAGAAAGGCCAAGGAAAAAAATCATGACAATTCGAGAAAAATAAGGGATACCAATAAGGTAACCAGAAGAATTTTGGTAAGCCCCAAGCTAATATGGTCAAAGCTGGTGATGATGGCGAGGAGATCATTACTGTTGTGGTATTTGAAGTCAATCTTGCTGAAAACTCGGTAGAGTGGATCGTTAAAACAAGAGTCACACGCCACATCTGCACCAATAAGGACCTATTCAAGGAGTTGAATGATGTTTCATATGGTGAATTTGTATATATGGGCAACTCCAATAGATCTCCTATCTAAGGAGTTAGGAAGGTCACTTTCAAACTCACTTCTAGAAAAGTGTTGGCATTAAAAAATGTTTTATTCGTTCTTGATGTTCGTAGAAACTTGATGTTTGGAGCATTACTTAACAAAGTTGGTGTCAAACTTACATTTGACTCTAATAAGATAGTTCTTACTAAGAATAAGAACTTTGTTGGTAAAGGATTTTATAATGGGGGTTTATTTATACTTGACACTCAAATAATCTACTTCTTCTACTTATATTGTTGAGTCTTTAGACTTATCATACTCTAGACTTAGGCATGTGAATGTGAAGTCAATTAAGAGGATACAAAGCTTAAACTTATTGCCTAACCAGATCACTAATGAAATAGAAAAACATCAAATTGATGTTGAGGCTAAACACTTTAAGAAACCATTTAATACAAAGACCGAGAAAGAGTCACAATTGTTGGATTTGGTGTATATAGATTTGGGTGATTTTAAGAATAATGTGAGTAAAGGAGGCATGAGATATTATATTACTTTTATGAATGATTGTTCTAGATTTACTAAGGTTTACTTATTGAAAAATAAAAGTGAAAGCTGAGGTTAAGAACCGATTACAAAGGAAAATTAAGAGATTAAGGTCTATCGAGGTGGTGAATATAGTATTGACTTCCTTGCTGATTTTTGTGAAAAAGTTGGTATTATTCATGAGCTTTCAACCCCTTATACACCTGAATGAAATGGAATAGCTGAGAGGAAAAACTAAGCACTTAAGGGTATGATGAAGGCAATGTTGATTTCCTCAGGTTTACCCGACTTTATGCGGGGAGAAACTATTCTTTCGGCTTGTTATGCTTAGGAGTCCCTCATAAGAAACTAGATCAAACCCCTTATAAAATTTGGAAAGGTTATCCACCTAACTTGTGTTTTTTGAAAGTGTAGGAATGTCTTGCTAAGGTTACTCCAACTAAACATAAGAGGAAAAAAATTGGGCCTAAGACTATTGTTTCAATTTTTTTGGAATATGCCTCTAATAGTGTTGCCTATAGATTTATGCTTAAGGGAGAGGGATCTAACACTTATAGACCAATTATGGACTCAAGAGATGTAGTGTTCTTTGAGGATATATTTCCTATGAAAGCAAGTGTGCAAGTTCCTAAAGAGTTTACCCCTAGTTCTTCTACTAATGATGACATAAAGGAAGAGGAAAATATTGAACTAAGGAGAAGCAAAAGAGCTATAGTAGCCACTAGTTTTGGTTCTGATTTTATTACTTCCTTTGTAGTGAAAAAACCTGAGGAGATAGATGACGGTTTTGTAGTGATTTATATTATTGAGGAAGATCCCAAAACTTTTGAGGAAGCAATGAGATTTATGGATGCTACCTTTTGGAATGAAGCCATAGATAGTGAGTTAGAGTTAATCATGTCTAATAAAACTTAGGTTTTGGTTAATTTACCTCGAGGTTGTAAGCCTTTAGAGTGTAAGTAGATTTTGAAAAAGAAATTGAGACCTGAAGGAACTATTGAGAGGTTCAAAGCAAGACTTGTGATTAAAGACTTTAATAAAAGGAAGGTTTGGACTTTGTCGATACTTACTCTTTTGTTACTAAAATTGCATTTATAAGGATGTCGTTTTCTATTGCCTTGTTATTTAAACTTCATATGCACAAAATAGATGTTAAGACAACTTTCTTGAATGGTGATCTAGATGAGAAAATCTATATGGTGCAACTCAAAGGGTTTAGACTGCCTAGTCAAGAACAAAAGATATGTAAGTTAGTTAAGTCTTTGTATGGATTTAAACAAGCTCCCAAACAGTAGCATGAGAAATTTGAAAGTGAGATTTTCAAACATAATTTCACCTCTGGTGATGTTGATTCTTGCATTTACATGAAATTTGACATCAATGGTTGTGTGATTATAACTCTTTATATGGATGATATGTTTAATTTTGGTACTAGCTTATCTGTCATTGATACTACCAAGAGTTTGCTAAAGTCTTCCTTTGATATGAAAGATCTAGGACCTGTGGACTTTATTTTGGGAATCAAAGTTGATATGACTGACTCTAGTTTTAGGTTGAATCAAACTCATTATGTTGATAAAATTTTGAAGAAGTTTGATTACTATAAGTCAAGACTCCCTATGACGCTAATGTTGCTTTAAAGAAAAATCTTAGTAATAGTGTAAACTAAGCTGAGTATGCTAAAATTCTTGATAGTGTGATGTTCTTGATGAACTATTCTCATCTTGATATTGCATACTGTGTGAGTAGACTTAGTAGGTATACTCATAATCCTAGTCAAGAGCATTTGAATGTATTGATTCTTTTGTTAAGATATTTGAAAGGTACTATACAGTATGAATTATCTTTTAGTGGTCATCTTCCTGTATTAGAGAGGTATTCCGATGCTAATTGGGTTACGGAGAGTGATGATATACACTCAACTAGTGGTTATGTTTTTACCTTGGCAAGAGCTGCATGTCTTGGAAATGATCCAAGCAAACATGTATTGCCAGATCAACAATGAAGGTTGAGTTTATGGCTGAAGCTGGCAGGACGGAAAGTTGAGTGGCTAAGGAATCTCTTAGCAGATATCCTGCTCGGGGAAAAACCAATTCCTTTTGTGTCCTTTCGTTGTGATTCACAAGATGCCATTCATGTTACCAAGAACAAGACATATAATGGAAAAAAGTAGACATATCAGATTGAGACATAAAATTGTCTGTACTTTAATTAGACATGGTATAATCTCTCTAGACCATCTCAAGTATAAGAGAAACTTAGCAGATCCATTTACAAAAGCTTTGAGTAGGAAACTAGTTTCAAAGCATGTTAAAGGGATAGGGTTAAACCCAATTGTGTAGTAACCTCGTGATGGATACCTATCTTGGAAAACCAAGTTCAATTGGTCAAATAAAGTTATGCGGTGACTACTTACTTATACATTGTTTGTAGAATAATACTAAGATATTCAGTTGTTGAATATCATCCTTTAGCATGACTTTACTGCGTTTGATGAATTTGGATTGTTTAATCCTTAATGAGTTCCATAGCCCTCCTATGAGAGTATTTGGGCTATCTATCTAGAACGATCATAGATTAGGGCATTTTGAGGCTGTTATTTCTCTAACAAGTTCCATCTCCGATTTTCTTGGACACTAGATTCAAGACTTAGTTCACTTGGTTGTTCACCTATTTTTTTTTCCTTTTAAACTATTACAGCTTGTTTATCAGGTTTTGGACCAAATGGCGGATTGTTGATGTTTTGGTTGTTCCAAAACTTTAATACAGTTTTTATTTTTCAATTTCCAATGCTTCATGCAACACCCCTCATTTTGTTACACTTTATTACCATATCGTTGATAGTGTTTCTTATATTCATGTCTTTTAATTGCCATTATTATTATACCTCCAACGTTCTTATTTTTCAATATATATATATATACCCATTGTATGTTGGTTTTTCAATACACAGACACACAATGCTACTCTACTCTCTAGCTTCGTCAACCTCACACCCCTCCCTCATTCTCTATATATGTACAGAGGTACAAAAGAAGCTTATAACATCTGAAGACATTATTCTTCTTGTCTGAAGGCTAGCGTAAACCATCTTTTTTAAATCTACTATTTTCTTGGTTCTTCTGCTTAATTCTTGAAGACAGTTTCTACTCTGCACTTTGAAGTGCACCAAAGTTGGTGGAGAAGGCGTTAACTCTGATGTCGAATCCCATTGTCCTGCTGCACCGTAAAGAGAGAATTTTCAACTTAGGACAGTGATTTTTCACGACGTCTTATTTATAGATAAGCGGTTCTTTAATTATATCTACTATTTCTGCTAATGGTTCCTAATTCACTTTTCAATCTATTGTCCCTTTTAACTTTTGTTCTTGCCAACAACTCTTTTGAAGGACAGTTACCACATGATTTTGGCCTGAATCTTCCAAAACTTCAGGAATTAAATCTTGGAGAAAATCAATTCTTTGTACATATATTTCTTAATCCCTATACATGATACTTTGAAATTAAATCAAACTCCATATTTCAATTCAACATGAGATATAATCATGAACAATACATTAAAAAAAAACATTGGTCTTTGATTAAATCAAAGAATCAATCAAAATATATATTTCCAGGTTTCGTACTATTTAAATCTATCCTAATTTACTTTATACTAAGGTAAATAAATCTAACAACAATCAAGTCATCATTACAAACTCTTAAAATTTTAAAGTTCTTTACTTAAATCTTGATGGAATTCTCTTATTGTCTTTAAAGTTGCTTCTTTCTTGTCCCAAAATGCTCTAATTTGGCTCCTTATAATTGCCTTCGAGTTGCTTGTCGCTCTCCATCTTCTTAACCATAAAATCATAAAATGTTTATGATAAGTTGCTGTCAATATGGGACTATCAAGGGCCTGTGTTTTACTTGAGTTGGCTTATTAACTCGATAATTAAATCTTAAATTGCACATCCTCCGATGATTTATCTTGAGAACACAGTTCTAAAGATAACACATATTTAAATTTAGTCCACATTTGTTTATACGAGAAATTCGCAAACTAGCAAAATAAACCAGTAGCCTTACAATATAGGACCATGCTACGTTTAATCTAAATTATAAGGAATTGTTAGTATTTTTAATTTAATATTTAACTTTTTATATTTTTAATTTAATATTTAACTTTTTATATATGGCTATGAATTATTTGTTTGTTTAAATCCTTGTACACTTATCAATAGATTAATTTTATTAAACATATCAATCTTAAGAGGAAATGACAACACTAGGTCACTAGCACATCCTAGGACAATTACCGACTTACCTTGCAGCCAAAACTGAGGACTCCATGGTAGATGCCGTCTGGTCCCAAGTATTTGTACGAGGAATGAACGTTGAATCCAACAACAAAAGCGCTTGTGCGTCTCTTTCCACTCTGGAACTACAGTCTCTCGCCTTGCTTTGTTTGTCGTCCCCTTCTTTCTTTCTCACCCATATTCCTTTTTGATGCTCTGTTTCAAGACATCAACTTTCTTGTTGTATCACATCCTCAGCTGCTGAATACGTACATCAAGAGACGCAATGGCTGTGTAAGTTTAATTTCCTTGCTTCACCGACCCTACTCAACTTTCGATTTGAGGTTCCAAAGATGAACAAAACCCAGATGGGTTTTCTGGCTATTTGGCAGTTCCACTTACTGTGATTAGATGATGTTATTGCTGTGCTATAATAAAACAGATATAAGCTACATCAATAAAGTTTGAATTTTTTCTCTGTGCTTCTGATTTCCTGGTCTTGGACAACTTGATGAAGGCTGCTTTTCTTCTATGGTGTCTTATTGAGGTGTTCAATTCTTTTAATAACTGCGTTTTTAGCTGTTTTGGCTTTCTTGGATTTTGTACAACAGAGTTGCTTCTGCTCCTGGAAAGGTGTTGATGACTGGAGGCTACCTTATATTGGAGAGGCCCAATGCTGGGATTGTTCTGAGCACCAATGCTCGATTCTATGCCATTATCAAGCCTCTGTATGATCAAATCCAACCTGAAAGCTGGGCATGGGTATATATGACATTCTTCTGGTATTAGTGTTCGTAGGTTTCTTTCTGGTTTTGTCCTAGCAACATAACTTTAGAACATCTTGTCTATCCTTGTTTCATTTTGGATATAAATTTGGAGAATGCTTGCTTTGCTCGAAAAGATTGATGCCAGTGTTAATATTCTATAATCCTCGTGCATTAACTTTCAGGCATGGACTGATGTGAAATTAACTTCTCCCCAACTCTCCAGAGAAATCACGTATAAATTGTCACTGAAGCATCTAACTCTCCAGTGCCTGTCCTCAAGGCAAGTTTTCATTTGCTATACAATGTCTGATTTTAATGGTCATCTGATATTTCTCGTCTTCCTTGGCTTATACGGTAAGTTTAACTTTTTGCAACTTTTGTAACACATCTACTAGAGGAATCTTAGGGGTGTATGGGAGAGCCATGCTCAATCCAGATGAGAGAGAGAGAGAGAGAATATGATAACATTTTTGAGAAAATCACGGACACGGTTAAAGAAATCTTTCAATGACGGTTACTTCTCTTGGCTTAATTTTTAGTGAGTCGAGAAACCCTTTTGTGGAACAAGCTCTTCAATATGCCGTAGCAGCTGCACATGCAACATTTGACAAAGAGAAGAAGGATGCGTTCAACAAACTGCTTTTGCAAGGTAATGCGTGATGCTTTCTTTTTTCTCCTATCATTGTACAGTCATGAATGGCCAGGAGTTTAGTAATCTAATCTTTTAGCTGGGTTAGTCATGCAGGTCTTGACATCACAATTTTAGGTTGCAATGACTTCTACTCATACCGAAATCAGGTTTTGACCAGATCTATGATCTGCTTATTGGTCTTTCATTTGCAATTATTTGGGAGGTATCTTCAGTTATTGGCAGGGTATTCGGATGCATTTCATTTTCTGAAAACATTTCCAGCCTTTTAATTTATCTTCATTTCCTGATGTTGTTTCTTCAACCATAGTGTACAAGAACTACCAGGTAGGTTTATCCGTTAGAGTCATTCGATTTGCTTTGAAATATTTGTTGTGATAAGTACAACAATATCTATATGATGAAAGAATGAGTTCGGAACTTTTGAGTATTGATATCTCACAGGTCAATTGCTTTTCAATTTTGGAGATTCTAGTTATTAGATCTCCATCCAAGCTTTTCATTTTTAAGATTCTTCAATGGATTAGATATCCTTGCAGATTGAAGCAAATGGACTTCCTTTAACACCAGATTCATTGACTCAACTTCATCCTTTTACATCAATCACCTTCAATGCTGAGGAAGCAAATGGACAAATTTGCAAGCCCGAAGTTGCAAAAACAGGACTGGGATCATCTGCAGCAATGACAACTGCTGTGGTTGCTGCTTTACTTCATTATCTTGGAGTGGTTGACCTTTCATCCTGTTCTAAAGACAAAAACCAGGAGTATCTTGATATTGTACACATTATAGCTCAAAGTGCCCATTGTATTGCACAAGGGAAAGTTGGTAGTGGGTTTGATGTGAGTTGTGCAGTTTATGGTAGTCAGCGTTATGTTCGCTTTTCGCCACAAGTTCTATCTTCTGCTCAGGTCTCTCTCTCTCTCTCTCTCTCTCTCATGCATTAGCACACTTCTGTACAGACATCAAGACTATATTGTGTCTGAATTTTACTCTGAAATTAGAGTTCAAATGTGTGTGCAAGATTCACAATTATTTTCAAGATGAATGCAGGCTGCCCATCACTCATATCATCTTGGGTTCAATATTACATGCCAAAAGTTGATGCATTCGGTTGATAATAGGCTACTCTATGTACCAATATTATTTTTTTGGGTTTTAATGCACGAATATCCATGTTGACGACATGGTCTCAAGCCCATCTGATATCCAAAATCAATTTGCGTATCAATGGCAATTCTACAATCTGGATGCTATGGCAAACTTAGATTTCTAAATAGATGCTAAGAGTTTTACATTGCTATCTTTTATATGTTATTTTCAAATTCTTCCTATACTTTTTACTCTTACTTAGACACTGCCATTCCTTTCGACTCTCAATCATTGGAATTGGTGTTTAAATGGATATAGAATATTTATTTGATTCATATTTTATGCCTATCTTCTAAGAGAAATGGAGGACAGATTTTGTGAAGGTATATAACAGCTGGCAAATGTAACTGGAAGATCAATCCGGATACTGCATAAATGATGCATTGATATTGAACCTATGTTAGCTAAGCCAATAGGCAATGCTTCAATTTCAATAGAAAATCTATTTGAATAGCCCCCAAACAATATGTTTATTCAAGAAACTATTTAACCCAAAAATTATACAATTGGGTTAGCCTAAAAAGTTATCATTTATAGCTCTGCAATGCTCCTTGTGGGCTAGGAGCTTGGAAAATTCACTGGCCTACCCTACAACATGCTGAAACTGAAAATTAAGTTTTAGATGACATGGTAGCATGATGAATTTGAGAGCTTTTTGTGATAAGACTATGATCCTATATTAAGAAACTATTCAACAATAAACTAATATCATGCGTGATGAATTCAACAGTTTTTACTGATAAGAATATGATCCTATGTTAAGAAATTGTTTAATCCTAAAGTATATGTTGTTATGTAAGACTTGGGAATGGATCATTTATAACTCTTTAGAATATTTGTATTATTTGCAATGGAGCTTTGAGAACTTACAAAGAATAAATTGTTTAAGACATCCTTTATTTGTAGCAACTTCCATGTCAATTGTGATATTCCCAATGATTGGTAGTTTCTAAACATTCTAGGGTTCTGACATTGTTACTGTAAGTTTGTCAATTTCGACACTGATGCCATGCTTTGAGCAACAGGAGAAGTATAGCAAGGAAATGATCTTTGTATTAAATAAATCTTTTACTTGTCATCTTCATTAGCATTACTATCACAGGAAAGATTACACTTGTAAATTGTAATGGTTGCTGTTAAGAGTATACAGTTACGATATAGTTATATTTGTAATTTCTCTTTCCTGTACCCACTTATATAGATAATGTATTCATGGTGGTTGGCATTTAACCTATTCACACTCTTTGTGCACGGCATCAGAGCTGACATAAAAACAGTTCCAAATTTGAGTTTCGGCTTTAAACAGTTCAGTACACCCTTAACCTATTTTGAAATAAAGAAACTTGATGAACTGTAATCTTTTTGTTTTTTCAAAAAATACAGCGATGAAGGTAATTTGCATATGTAAGCTGTGTCTTTGGATTTACAAACTGTTATTTGGAAGTCATGTTAAAATTTACTACCATTACCTATTCTGCTATTAATGTGAAGGATGCACCAGAAGGAGTACCACTAGAGGATGTTATTGCTGATATCTTGAATGGAAAGTGGGACCATGAGAGGACTGAATTTTCTTTGCCACCATTAATGACCTTGGTAAATATCTTGTGCCACAGTGTATATTGTACCTTATAGATATCTATCTTTCTATCTTATGGTCACATTGATGTTATGCTAAAAGTCTTCATTTTTCTTTGATTCTAAGCATATGATTTCACCAAGAGCTTCCCTTCAATAGTTCCTTACTTGCCAGACAGTAACTTTTAGTTTTGCTCATTAATTTTGTTTCTTCACAACCTTAGTGGGAAGCATAGAGAACTCCATGCCTATTCATTCTCTGCTTTATAAATCTTGTAATGGAAGTCATGTGATTCATTCGAGAAGCTTCTGCTTCCATGGCTATGTCTATGCATCTAAACGTGCTAGTTGTCATAACTGTTGAAGAATTGAAGCAAATTTATCTGCCGTTAGTTTGTAGGCTATCTAAAGAAAATTTGGTGAACTGTAAATTGGACCATGGTATTTTTGGCTTCTACTTTTCCCCAATGTTGTAACACCAAATTTGTTTATTGCAATCATTTCACTGCTTATTCAATGGTAGTTCAGTTTTGATAATTCAAATGTTTTTTGAAGTTGCTGGGAGAGCCCGGAATTGGTGGATCATCCACACCATCCATGGTTGGTGCTGTGAAGAAGTGGCAGAAGTCTGACCCTCTAAAGTCCCTAGAAACATGGAGACAATTGTCAGAGGCAAATTCAGCCCTTGAAGTGCAATTCAATGTTTTGACCCAGCTTGCAAAAGAACATTGGGAGACATATAAATGTGTGATAGAGAGGTGTAGCACACAGAGGTCAGAGAAGGTATTGCTTAACTCTAATTTCTCTTTCTATTTCAGCTCGACTCCTTTTCCCTTTGTGTTATTACTCTGTTCCTTGTAAGATTGATGCTGTCACTATTGAATTGCAAGAGCAGTGGATTGGGCAGGCTACAGAAGCGAGCCAAGAAGCGAGCCAAGAAGCAGTAGTTCGAGCTTTATTAGGAGCAAGAAATGCCATGATTGATATTAGACATCACATGTGTAACATGGGCAAGGCTGCAGGTGTCCCGGTATGCTAGTCTTTTGTACTTGGACGTTAATCAGTTATATTTTTATTCATACATTTGAGTGTTTTATGCAAAAATACAGCTAGGATGATAGCTTTTGTTAACTGTTTTTCCCAAAGGCATCCAGAGTTGTTTATTGTAACATTGCCTTTCTGTAAGCACGCCATAAATGCTCACTCGTCCTATGAACAAGTACTATTAGAATTCCTCTCATTCTTCAAGGATTCAATTTCACCGTAACTTGATGATCCGAGTCTACTTTCATCAAACTTACTTTCTTGTTCACTTAATAACTTATTGATTCACATGTCAATTCAATTATCTTTTTTCATATAATATTTGAGATATATGTAAACATCTTAAAAGAAGGAAAATCCTTCTCGTCGTTCCTTTCTTTAATTCGAATCCTGTGTCAATTAATGCATGAAAGCATGCTCTTCACCATGGACAATTTTTTAATAGGAGCTGAATCACGAAATAACATCTAGGTTTCCTCATTTCTATTTTTTTATGTGTTGATTGGCGAATAAAGCCAGTATATATTGTAGTTTGTTATCTATTTGGGAATATCACCAGATTCTCATGGTGACAATCTCTTTTCGTTTTCCTTTCTGCAGATAGAGCCTGAATCACAGACTAGACTTCTGGATGTCACCATGAATGTGGAAGGAGTTCTGTTGGCTGGAGTTCCAGGAGCTGGTGGCTTTGATGCAATATTTGCCATTACCTTGGGAAACTCCAGCAGTGTCACAACAGTTTGGAGTTCCCTCAATGTTCTGGCATTATTAGTAAGGGAAGATCCTCGTGGTGTTGCTTTAGAAAATGGTGATCCAAGGACCGAAAATATTACATCAGGTGTCTCTGCAGTTCATATACATTAAGTTAGATTTCTGACTTCTGTTTGATAAGTTGGTACTGGTCATCTGAGTGGTAGAAATTTAACTTCCAAGCTGAAGTGTTAGATTTGTTGAATTGATTAGCCGGAGATGGGAGACTCAAAAGAAAAAGAACAGTGGTATACTGAACAATGGTGTAGATTTTTCAAATCTGCTAATATCTTGAATAAATTTATAGCAATGCAGTTTCTTTCCTGTGGTATTGAGTAGTGTTGCATGTGCTTAAACTTGCTTTCCTGTGGTATTGAGTAGTGTTGCGTGTGCTTAAACTTGCTACTTTAACTGAGATGTTCAGCACTGGTCAATTTAATCTAGTTAAAGACATTTCAACTAGGAGGCTATCTAATAAAAGGATGAGCCTGTTGTATTATCATCCCATGAGTAGTCTCTTAGAATCATTTCAGCAGCAGCTTATCCTCGGAAGATATAGCGGTCTCTTGACAGTAATTTCTCTTTGATACATCGTATAAATAAACCTGCCATCTCTGAGAGAAGCTATGGCTAACTTTGACTATAAGCTTTCAATCTCTGCTTCTTCTCTTCTTCATCTAACTTTCAGCATCATTCATGGTATATCTGGCGAATACCCTTCAAATTTCAATTTCCAAATTTTCTTTAAGGATAATAACGAATAATGCCAAATTAAAACCATAAATTATCTAAGTTTTATTTTAAAAAGGTATAGTCTTATATGAAAATATGAAGCCATAAACTAAAAAGTATATTTTTAGTTATTTCAAAACATTTTTAAATGAATTGTTGGTATAAGATAAATTTATTGACTTATTAATTACTTGATATATTAAAACAAGTTAGACTAAGAAAACTATTTTGGTATTTCAATTAGATACTTGTCGCCCACAAATTAAATTCTTACAACAATAACATTAAGTAAAATTCCTGCTAATTCGAGAAGTCTGGATAAGTTTAACTAGTAAAGAGGTTGTTCCTAACGTTATTAGTATAGTAGATATATTACAATTCATTGAATGAAAGCTCAAAGATTAATTAGTTTTGTTTTTATTATGAACATGACCGTATCTGATATATTTAAATAAATGTGTTTAATATAACCAAAAATTGCAAGTATGCCTTATTAAAGTATATTTAATTTCAAATTACGTGACATCAGTTATGTTTATTGAAGTACATTGTTAAAATACTTTTTTTTAAAAATTACATCGTTAAATCATCAAAGGAGAATTTCAATGGACACGTATTATCTGAGTATTGGCTGAACCTATGTTATGTGTTCTTATTTACGATTTTAAAGCATTAGGGAATGATCATATATATATGCTTTTGTAATATTTTATTTTGTTTTTCTTTATTCACAAGCTTAAATGATAAGCATGATGTTATTATTAACTCTAATAGTGTGAACAAAGATCTTTCTATAAGGTTTGAAAAAAAAACAAATAAACTAGTGTTAGAATAACAAAGAACATCAAGCTAATGATCTATAAGAATGATAGTGTTAGAAAGTTTATAGAGTATGTTAAAAGCATGTCTTATTTTGATATTGTTTACAATTCAGTTGATGGTACACTAGTGAGTGAGTATATTAACTACTAAAATTAAAAATACACTGCATAGGTTGGGAGCATGATGGGCTTTCTTCTCCGCCATAGTTTTGAAACCCGGACCGGTCCGACCGGTGACCGGTTGGTGGTCCGGTCCGGTTTATGCCCCAAAACCGGTCTTCAATTGACTCGGTATGAACAGGTCAAAACCGGTCAATTGACCGGTTTTTGACCGGTCGGACCGGTTCGACAATTTTATTTATTTATTTATTTATTTATTATTTTTTAAAATATTTTTAATATTATATATAATTAAATATAATTATTCCATAATTATTACGTAACACCGGTTCGACCGGTGGTTGAACCGGTTGAACCGGTCAAACCGGTAACCAGTAAGGCCACCGGTTCGATGACCGGTCCGAGTTTCAGAACATTGTTCTCCGCTATAGTGTCATCATTCAATAACACTGCAAATCGAGATCCTCCTTTAGAGTGCCCCAGTTGTGTCGTACTCGCCTGTGTCTGACCTTGTCCTCTCAAAGATTGACGTCTTCTTTGGACGTGTGTCCACAGCCCATAGTCGTTAGAGGACGCTGGGTTCGGCTGGCCTCCTGTCGTGTCACCTTGCTCAGGCTCAAGTGCGCCAACTCTGCTCTCCGATGAAGCGTTGTTTGTTGCGAACGGAGCTAGCTTGGCGCAGGCGGTAGGAGTGTGGCCAAGAACTCCACACCGAACATAGACTTGGGGTAGCCCCTAGTAGGAAATAAGAAACGTTTCTCCATCCAATGCGATGCTCGGCGTTAGGGGGCGGTTCAAATCAATCTCCACAGCAATTCGGGCAAACTTCCCACGGTTGGCTAGCATCGTCTCCTCATCCAGACGAATTGTAGAGCCTACCAGGTCACCCAAAGCAGTTAGGATTTGGGGATGATAACGGGAAAATGGCAGGTTTGGTATCCGTATCCAGACGACAGCTCGGGAAACCGTGGCATGGGAGGGGCGGAAGGACAGACTCTACCTCTGAACCGCAACTACCTATCCAAAGACCAACCAAGGTCCCTCAGTGAGGACCCTGAAGTAGTCTCCTTCCTCCTGAAATTTGACCAGAAAAAATTCATTCTCAAGATCGATCATCTTCATCCTGCCATGCAAACGCCACAGCGTCTGCAACCGATTACTAAACACAGCGAAACCCACACGTCGTACCAGAACTTTCAGCACGACCGCCCGCTCCCACTACCTGTCAAGCTTGTCTTTAAGGTTTTGGGATAGAAAAAGGCTGCCTCCTTGATCACCAATGACTGGGGTGATGTCGCCCTTTTCAACGTCAACGGGATCCTCGTCGGGCCAGCCCTGGGGCGTCACCTCATCGCCCGCAGCAGGGCTCCCTGTCACTGTCGCAATGTAGGACTGCTTAGGATGGGAAGTCTCTTCCTCTCGTTTTCGCGTCCTATCCTTTTTTGTTGGATGACTCACTGGGTCTAAAGACTCCATAGTCCCTCAGCACGGTGGCCTTGCCCACGGCAAAGAGCACCTCCACTAGAGGCCTGCGAAAGAACCACGAACAAACTGTTTCCTTTTATCTCTCAAGACTTTCTCTCTCTAGAATATCATAGCGTTTGTACAGGTTCTAATTCTTTTAACTCTTCGCATAACATATTCTAATTGATTATCTTTTATTTAGTTTAATAATTATTAAGTTTCAAAATTGTATTCATCAATGAAGATATATTTTCTTTAATTACCGCACATATTGATGGTTGGTTTGGGCCGGGACCCTCACCAGTTAGGTATTGTCCCCTTTGGTCGTTAGGTCCTTTAGTGAACCATATCCCCTCTTGGGGGCATGCGAGAGTCGAACATGTGACCTCAGGGTTTTGTTGCGTTGAGACGCACGCCTCTCACCATTGAGCTACGTAGCTCAGTGGTGAGAGGCGTGCGTCTCAACGCAACAACAATGTTTTAAAAATCGGACCGGACATCGAACCGGTCAAAAGAAAGGTTTAAGGTTTAGAGGTTCAACCGGTAATGAACCGCTATCAAATCGGAATATAATAAATAAGATGAAAATTTTATAAGAATAAATAAAAATAAAATATTTTATTG
>JANTNU010000001.1:15493825-15507949 GCA_024752395.1 Erythroxylum havanense
TTTTAATAGACTTGTTACTAAATTTAGGTTTATTTAACATCCAGTTTTATTTAAAATAATTTAACAAGAATCTATAAAAGATTCAATTTTAAAATTTTAAATATTATAAAATATTTTTAGACAATTAACACCAACAACAATAACAATAAAAATAACTGATAAAAACTTCCGCTGAATTGTAAAGTTAGTATAATATTACGTAATTTTACCCTTAATTAATAGAGAGATTGTTTCGGAATTTGACAAATGAATAATTGTTATTAACAAACATCAATAATTATTTCAATATTTTCTTCTGTATTTATGAGATCTTATATTTTATTTTATTTATTATAATCTTTGTACATACATCTCTTTATTTTAGAATTCAGCCCGCAATTGCCAACAAGCTTTGTCTAACTACCGGAACAGAGCAAATTACAGAGCCAAATATACCAGTAAGAGCATATGCTATGGCACAAAAAGGAAGTGCCTCTGGTTCTTTTGCTGACAGTGCTGCTGTTCCAAGTCCATGAGCACTGCAAATCAAGAAGATTGGACGCTACTATGGTTAGAAACTTTTGGTTCAAGACAAGAACAAGCATTATGGCACTAGGTAGTTTTTACTGTTCTTGGGAAATAGAAAGTGCTAGTGCTGTTATCTAACTGCATATTGGATATCATGTTGGACATTTTGTATAGCAAGAATCATCCATGATTATCACTTCCAAAGCAATCTCAAGCTTAATCTCATGCTCAAGCTCGAGGAAGGTTGAATTAGGATCTTGCTCTGTCATTTCATTTAACTGTAAGAAACATTTAATACCTGGAAGCAGTTGCTATCCCCCGAGCAATAGGATCTCGAAACTTTAACTTATCAAGTGTAGCTTGCACAAAATTTGCTCCAATAAGACCGGTTACTACAACTACGGCAGCAGTGACAGATGCATTGGCACCTACAGTGAAAATTCTCGGATTAGTATCTCTAGAGTTGGCAATAATTCAGTAGGCATATATATAATATATACAACAGATCACTATACCTTCAAAGAATGAGACTATACTGAGGGCTAGTGCCACAGTAATGCATCTGGGCAGAATAGATACAGTCAAGACTGGTTCTAGCCCGACAAGACGTCCGATAAGAGCGGTAGAGTACAATGAGAATAAGGTTGATAAGATGACAGATGTGAAAATCTCAGCTGCATGTCTTTTAACAAGCTGCATGATCAGGAACTCAATAGTTTAGATCAGTCTTGACGATAAAACGCTCATCAAACTAGAATGGGCTTAATTGTGGTATTACTAAGCTTCAACATAGCCAAGCAGGATAAACGGAAGAGTCAGCTGAACTAAGAAATCAAGAATGAAACAGCAGCGATAGAAACTCAGTAACTGAGTGAGTAATGTGCAGAAAAACAGTTGTAGCTGAGACTCCACTGATCATCTGTCATGATTCATTTGTATTTTATTGGGAGTTAGTTCCTCCCTATTATGATTTCTACCAAGGAAATACAGATTATTTCAGTCGAGTTTCCATGCTTTTTCCTCGTCTTTACAATAATATCCACTGTAAATTCTTTAGTTCCTCCCTATTGTGATTTCTACCAAGGAAATACAGATTATTTCAGTCAAGTTTCCATGCTTTTTCCTCGTCTTTACAATACTATCCACTGTAAATTCTTTACCTTCTGCTGTGTTCTTCTTAGTCTTGCTTTTCTTTTTTGGAATTCTGTTACCCTCCACTTGAATGCATCAGAGTGTAGAGTATAATGCAAGAAAATATATATAGATTCTTGATATTTTTCCACAATGTTTTCCCCAAACTACTTTTCGCTGAGAAATAATAAGCTTCTTAAATAGTTCTAACTGTAAGTAAAAGCAGTGATTGATAATTCCAATTGTTATAAACTGCTAAAATTTCTACCTTTGAATGTGATAATTGTTATTACCTTTCTCTGTTTGAACATTGAGAAGGCAAATGAAAGAATAACCGATCCCAGAAATCCCATTAGCACATCACCAGCTCCAGGATTAGATGATGCTTTCGTCAGATAATACCCTGCTCAGATAACATTCAGAGAAACATAACATATATATAAACTAAGATGTAAGTAGACTAAATATATAAACTAAGATGTAAATAAACTAAGAAACTAAGGTATAAGTAAACTAAGTACGAAGT
Source organism: Erythroxylum havanense (assembly GCA_024752395.1). Classification (NCBI taxonomy): domain Eukaryota; kingdom Viridiplantae; phylum Streptophyta; class Magnoliopsida; order Malpighiales; family Erythroxylaceae; genus Erythroxylum; species Erythroxylum havanense. Next base: position 15,495,990 of record JANTNU010000001.1, read on the forward strand.
AGCATACTATGAAATAATCTTGATGAAGAAATTTGTCTGCAAATAGACAGTGAAATAGGAGAGACAGAGAGCTTGCTACGAACAAAAGACATTCTTTTTATATACATGAATTCATTAGATAATTAGCAACTAGGAAAAAAGATCTTTCTATATGCAAGAACTTGGCCCATGATCCTGAGTCCTTGGATTTGAAGATATCTGCAGTACATGATACTAGCTTGTTGTCATCTAGAGCATCATGTTTGAATTCTTAGACAACAAAGAAAAAATCATAACTCCAAGATCAACCAATAATACTTTTTTAATATTAATACAGTTTGAAGGTTTATCCAGATTGTGATACTTCCATAATCCCTGGATGGTATGTCATATTTTGTTCCGTACAATTCTTGATCAAGAGCTAAAACATGTGTTTGTGGGTAATGTCCCTAAAAACTACACTCACCAAAGAGCTATATGGCTCCTCCAGTTCCCACTGCTTCGCCTCTATAATTTCTTAGTATAATGAACAAGTTGTTGACTAAAATGTTAAGGTAGTACCTAGAACAGGATCGAGTCCCGATCGTGAAAGATAACCAAAGGCTAATGCTGCCAAGTCTGCTGACAGAGCACAGCAAATAATAGGATGGAAAACTTTCTTCAGATTAGAAGGAAACCTGGAAACCAGAAAATACAGCAAACTTGAGGACAATAGACAAATCAAAATGCAAATGGTTACAAATGAAAACAGTATTCCTATCAACGTCAATGCGCATTGTGCTTATGGGGACACTAGCATTTTACCCGGAACCAACCATGTAACCCAACACAGTGGATGCCAATAAGAATGGTAGACATGTTCGAGCACTTGTCCCTAGTGAAGTTGGGTACAATAATGCTGCAACAAATGATATAACAAAGATTCCACTCCATGTCAAAACTTCCACCGAAGAAAATGGGGACGGTTTGTTCATTGGCTCAGCATCCATCATTTCTGTTTTTACAAGTTTTCTCACAGTAATGGCAGCAAATCCTGCCACGCAAAGTGAGGCAAGCCAGCCTCCAGCTGCGCAAAGTTCAAAGACAGTTATAACTGAGCATGTGCACTTAACTCTACCTCTCTCAACGCATGCATACTCAAAATAGGAGAGAAACAAGCATGACAATATCCATAATCACTTGAAGAGTTATCATACCGCAACTACAGTTGGGTAGTGTTATTGAATGCTTAATATTGTTAGATATGAATTTGCAATGATAAAATGATCTTAACAGTCAAACTACAATAAAGCATGGTAAACTGGAATCTTTTTTTTTTATACCAATTATGAAGCAAATCTTGATTCCTGAAGCTGCAGGGATATCCTTAACAGAAAGTGGCAATATAACCAACGATGGAACGTAGAACAAGGGAAGCCATCTCTGAATGAACAATAGGGCTGGCTCGAAGAAGTTCATCAAACTTGTAGCAGCGGCGGGAATAGTAGTGTCAAGAACCATTAGAACTGAGAATATGCAGAACATGCCAAATAGCGCACTTGGGAACTTAATAGCAGCAGCCACAAACGCCTTTTTCAACAAGTTATCCGTTGCAAGGATAATTCCAAGAGAAACAAGCAAATGAAGAACTCCGATCACCTAGCATGATCATCTAAAGACTGGATAGGTATCCAAACGATGAAAAACATCTAAACGAGTTTTAAAAGAACAAATTTTTGGACAAACAAACAACAAACCATAGACGGATTTGGTACGTACAGTTTGAGACAGAGAGGAAGAGCTAGGGGTGCCATCTGTGCTCGTAGATTTCAACAAAGTCGTTCGAGAAGAGCTAGTTTCTGGAGAACGCATTTGCAAGAATCTCGGATTAGGCTCAAAACCTCTGATGTGTATTAAAGACCTCTGCGAGCTGGAATCGTTACGTGAGTTTTGGCCACCGTTAAATGCAAGAACCGATTTGTTTAGATGAGTTCTATTCACTGACAACAGTGGCTTGTAAGTCACTTGCCGTGAGTTGTGTTGACTTCTGACGGTACAAAAATATTGAGGTGTAGCTAAAGGAGTAGCCATAGAGAAGCTATGACATACAGAAATTTGTGTGGGCTGTAGCTAGAGGAGTAGCCATAGAGAAGCTATCATACAGAGATTTGTGTGGGGGAGAAGACAGAAGAAGTAATTTGAAATCCCTGGTGGGGTCTTGAAAGTTTTGTATGGACATAAAATAACGCCGGATTCTCTGGAGATGAGATTCATTTGCTCTATTTATTCTCCTCCTCTTAAAATGCTTTTCTGGACGGACACTTAGAGGATTTCACCTGGGAATTTTGAAAGACAGGTACTTTTCATTCTGGTACCGGATGCTGAAATGATCCTGATCTAGTATCAACTAATACCTGTTTTCTGAGGTTTGATTCATAGTTGGGTCGTCTCTAGCATTCATGTCCTGTCTTGTTTTCTTTGGGTACAAAGATTTAATCTCATTTATCTACCCATATGTTGAGAAGAAACAGACTATTCCTCCTGTTTCTCAAAGGGAAATTATTTCGTTTTAACTCCTTTATATTATCGACATCAAGGCTTGGGACCTGAAAGGGATGGAGAGTACGAGATTAAGTTGCTTTTACACTCAAAACGCCTGGTCTTTCAACTGTAAGGTTTGCAATCATTTTTGGTGACCATGCATATTTATCAAACAACTTGCGGATTTCCTGCTGAATGGTTTGATAATTGCACAATGGGGGAAAACTTGAATCCTCTGACATTTAAGTGTCTCCTGCTAGATTCTAACCAAGGAATTTCCCTGGCAATCAAACGAAGCACCAGTGGGATTACAAGCATGTTGCAAGTACCGTAAACTGATGAGATTTACATTTCGAAACCCATAATTACAGATGGAAGATACACAACTCAAGTTAGCAGTGCTAAGTAGACAAAAAGAATGGGAAGAAAGTGGAGTTAGCAGCACTTCTATGGAGAATAACGGTTATTCTCATAATGGTATGCATAATGAGTCGGTGAAGGTGTTTCATAGATGTAATCAGGATGGAATGCTGAATACTGGAGATGCCGAGGAAGAGGAGGGGGTTCGTAGGCTTGATGAGTTGGAGAGTAAGAATGATGATAGATATGCTGCGGTGGGGAAGAAGGATGATCGACATGATGCGGAGGAGATGGAGAGCTGACTTCTCTTGTTGGTTCGATAGTAACATGTGCTTTGTGTTTGTCGAGTCTGACCTCAACTAACTCCTCTTCCTCGAACGAATGGAAAATCGGGTGCAAATAAGCATCAGCCAAGCATGCCTTCAAATTTATGTCATGTTCTGCAGTCTGATCTAATATGTCTTTTTCCATTGCTTCCTATAAAAGTACCAAAAGAAACGAATAAAGCAAACATCGACACACGCAAGCAGCCTCTGATGTAAACATAATTTGACTGCATAAAGATTGCAGAATACCTCAAGTGGGTACTTTCTGAATGCAGGCTCGAACCGATTCTGGCAGTACTTGTGGAAGGCTATTGTCAATATTGGTAATGCAACTAGAAATGGAGTGGAGTTAGCAGCTTTTTTGGTACTGAGCAGACCCATCAATAGAAGCTGAGAAATCAATAAGCCTCCTATTATCCGGCTATGTACATGGGGCCAGAATGCAGCGGCACTCTCGTACTTCTGATTGTACACATTAATAATCTGCAAAGTTAAGCAATTAGTGGCATATAGCAGATCAGAATACGTAACTCTATGATGGGTTTTTAAACAGTATCCAATGTCAATTAATTTCCTTACAGGTTTTTAAACAGCATCCAATGTCAACTGAACTTGCAAGTCATGATTAATATACAATGGAAGATGGAAAAGTAGGACCAGCACGGAGAATAAACTGACCTGGTGACGGTAAACCAAGTAGGCAAAAGCAAAGAAGACCACTATAAAAGGAAGCAGGATAGGAGTGACCACAGAATAGACAATCCCCAAAAGGAAGTATAGTTGGAGACTAGGGAGAGTCTCAGGGAAGTCCACACTACCAGGGTCCATTGCCTTCTCCCTATCTCTAGCAGTCTTTACCAAAAACACATTCTTAAGATGAAATATGACCAAAGGCTTCAACCGAAGAATCTCGCCAGCTATACCAGCCCATCCATCAACCATTATGTATGTAATGAAAAAGGTGGCTTTCATTGGTATTGAGACCCCAATTGTTCTTGGAATCCTGCAATAAATGGATGCATCATAGATTAGAATTGGTACTCAACAGAATACTTCTGTGGATGACAAGTATCAGTTTCCTTAGATTGGGTAATTCAAGACCTATAAGCTAAGAGACAAGCTACTCATTAGGGGCCTTAGATAAAATTGCCTTATAGATACTAGGTGACTGTCATTGCTCATGCCAAGTCTACTTTTCAATCAGAAGGGATAAATCAAGATCTACATACTAGGATTTGTTCATGTCAAATGCTCTTTTCGCTTACTAGGGGATCATAAATGGGTCAAATATCATATATGCTTATATCAGGATTTTGTGCTTGTGATGTGCAAAGCGGTTAATGATTCTTGTATATTCTTCAATTAGAAAACTGAAAATGAGAAGAATACGAGAAGGCTGGAGAATATCATGCAATGATAATTTTAAAAAAAATAATATCATACAATGATGCTCCACTAAGCATTTTCATTTACTATGTCTTGCTTTTCATCACTTAAAAGAGCACATAAAACACCTCTGAAAAATGTGCAACAATCAATCAAGACTTTCTTAAAATGCACACCCATTATATTTTAAGACAGTGAGATGGACTAGTAAGAACAGCAGTCTGAAAATAAGAATAAATAAACAAATATGCGTCATATCCATGCAATCAAATGATAGCAGGCAATCAAGCAACTAGATTTTTTGGAATGGTTCCTCAAGAATTTAGAATGTAACATCACTTGGAAGTTGGAAATAATTTAGAAGCCAGAAAAAGAACATTTATGAAGAATTACTTTGCATCTAAACCCCAAGCAAGATATTTTATATTATCGTGGTTCAGCCAATTAGCAACAATAGCCTCTAAAGCATCAATGAAGGACATATGATTTATCAATTGAAGACTCCAAACAATAAACATGCTTTAAAAAAAAATAGTTAGCAAAAGTTGGTACAATCTAGAAGTTAAGTTTCAATTGAAGTTCTATCAGGGGATATAAATGGCTTGGTGGATGAGTATAATGGATATTGCAGTAGAAAACCAGCATAAGAATACACCTACTATCTACCAAAGGAGTAAATAACAATATATCAAGGAATAGAATATTACTGAGTCGGTGACTGATGAAGGAAGGCATCAAGCTGCTCAAAAGCTGTTCCAGTTATAATACTCCCCAAAAACACATTCACCAACATAAAGTAATAATATTTGGCTGCTGCTTTCCGTTCTAGAGTTGAATGTGCAATATATCCCTCAAATTTCGACATGATCTTCAATATTGTTGGTAGAATGTACAAAAATATTTTCAGAGCTAGACCAGGAAGGAAACCCTGTAGGAATGACTTGATGAATTTCCTGCATTACCAGTGAACTCAGGGTAACAAGTAGAACTAAAATAGCTAAAGCTCAAGTGCAGACATGCGTTTTCAATCAATCTGACAGTCACTACCGTACAAAGCGTTTAGTAAACCATGCAACAACCAAACACACTACACTATGGTAACCAAATTCAAACTTCATTATTGTGCAAAAACAAGGCAAGCAATATGACCAAATAAACCTAAGTAAGCAATAAGTCAACTGCATTTTCTAAATTGCAATGAAGCATAGAAATCTCAAATTCCAAGAAACAAGGACAAAAATATTCTGTAGAATACTATCGAACTAATTAAATAAGCAAATAAAAATAAAAAGTAACACATTGTAAATATTGTCACCAGAGACTAAAACAACAAACAACAGGATTTGTTTACTTACAACTCTATTACTGGTCTGAGGAAAGGGGCAACCTTTTCAAGTCCCTCCAAATTTGCAAGGGATTGCACAAAAGCAATGGGTATCATGTAAAAGAAAACCAAAGCAAATACTGATACAGATATAATAAGTTTCCGGATGGTCAATGAAACGAATGGGATAGCCAAGTTACGCCAATAGATATCACGAGGCTCTGGGGCCCAATTTGTCAACCATAATGTAGGGTTCTTGCTTTGTTGAGTCTGTGCACAAACAGCAGCCCCCCAACGTGAATTAAATGAAACAAAAGCAACTGGCAAAGTGGATTTTGAGTCTTTGATAATTTTCTCACGTTCTGATGCCATCTGAAATAAAAAAGCAAAAGATACATGCATTAGAAAACAAAAGAAAATTTAAAATAGTCAAAATCAGTCTACACAAATAATTATACTACTGTTACCTAGTTAATATATGATAAGAATAGCAACTGGAATGACTGTCACAAAGTACTTACTCTTTGTTCCAATTCCTTTATTTGATGCTTGTAATAGTCAATAGAATCAACTCTTTCACCGAAGAGCCCGCAAAACCCTGTCTGAAAATGAAGAAGTTTGAAGCATAAATCAAATGACCCAAATAGCGTGTAAGATTCTGAGACAATGATACAAGTAATGGAAGTATGTGCAGATTCATGCTCTATTCAGTTAAAAAATTACAGTTTTTCAAATTTCTTTTGTACAATTTAGCTTTCATCCAACTGCCTGTTTAGTGTAATGTTTTGCAAATATAGGATATTCTGTCAATTTTCAGATTTTATGTATTAGCCAGTAAAGTTTAGTCCAAAGACAGATATCAAGCACAAGTGATTAGTTATCTTGTGCACAGGGAATGGGCAATGCACCCCACTTTACATGAACTTATGAGCACTTATTCATGTACAGTAAGCAATCCAACAGATCTAAACTTAGTTTAGTAGATAGAAGCTACCTTTCGAGTAGGTCTTTTGTCTGGATGCCTCTCAAACTTATGCTGGTTATAGTCAAGCCAATTTTGGAGCCTATCTCTTCTCCTCACAAACTTTGCAAACTTGTTTGCATTATAGACTGCCTGAAAACAATATCAATTTTTGTTCATACTTTTGGATCATATACTAGTTTTCACACAGAATTCTAAAAAATTGTAGAATAGATAAATCATATTAGCTTTACCTGCTGGCAGAGGTAGGTATTTGGGTGGTTTTTCTTGAAAAACTGCTCGACAGTGTCCGATGTTGACTGACCAGAAACACACGGCACATTCCTGACTACTACCTGGAAAAGTTATGAACAGATTAAGAACAACATTAAGAGAAGTCCTTGAAGCCATGTAGCTTCATGATCCATTTTCCAGGACTTAGATGACAGAAACCATACCAAAAACAAATATGAAACCAAAGTTTTGTACTGTGAGATTAGAAGTTGAATTATACAATAAGATCATGAAAAAAACTTGAAGATATTAAATTTGCTCTGTTAATATCCAGAAGAGGGGAATTAAAATTTAGATAGTAGTTGTTTTCGGTCAAATTGGTAATATTGCTGAAATGCTCAACTCACAGTGAACTGCTCAGCAAGCCTGCGTTGTGAAGCCAAGAAACGCAATCTCATTAATGCCACATTGTCATATTCCTTATAGAGCATGAAGCAAGTCCATATGGTGAACAAGTATTGGAGTCCTATGTGAACAAAAAATCTGCAATTGACCAAGACAGATGGCATGAAGTTTGTTGAGACTATTTCTGCTTTAACAAAAGTTTTTACTTTACATATGCACTCTGCCCACAAAGAAATAGACTTACCTTATAGATTTTGGACGAACATTTGATATTGAGAGCTTGTCGATATTACTCACAACCAATTCTTTCCTTAAAAAGAACAGTGTTCCACTTGAGACATTCACTGGAATGAGTATAAGAAGTGCTACAACCGTAATAGGTATAAAAATCTTTAACCTGCAAGAAATGCAGAAAAACCAGTTGGCAGAACATTGATCAATATTAAACCATGCATTATGAAAGAGCAAGACAATATAAAACATTTCCACCCTAATCCTTGAGGTTGGAAATGTGGATCCTTTTATATCAATTTTACAATGTTTATCATCAAATATTTTGCATCATAATGCTTGATCATTGTTAGCGAGTTCACACACATTAATTTCCCAAGGAAGAGTTCGACCCACTGTGTAAATTATAATAGGATCACTTATACTACATATTCTAGTGTTTCATGTTTCTTCATTTAATGTGCCAGTACATCCATCCAAGTTTTGAATCCAATGTCTGGAAATTTATTGCGACATTAGGGATAACATTCAACCACAGTCAACTTCGAAGTAAGATTTCTTCGAACCCATAATATAACTCCAAACTCTGGACCGCAACTTTGGACTGTTCATCGAGATATTATTATATTGTTAAATCGAGTACTGTCCCAATCTTTACCTAGAAAGTGATAAAGTTGCATATTTTGACATACAAGCAGTTAACAGAGTTCATAAACTACGTGCAAAATTTACATACTAGTGGGAGTATTACTCATGACATAAAACTCGGTGAATTTCTAATAACAGATTCTCCCTACATAGTATGCAATCTCCTCGACAAAGATACACCAAGTAGCAACAGGGATTCAGAAATGTGATTGTTAAATGGTCTTCTACCAAGCAACCCAAAAAAAAAAAAAAGCAAAAGGAGAAAACGACGTAAACTAAGAAACCCTGTAGTTGTAGCCCAACTCCGAGTAGCCGGTAAAACAGCAAGACGAAAGTCCAAATTTCTAAGAAAGACCTCAACTTTCACCTCTCGCACCCAGGAAAAAAAAAAGGGTAATGCATGAACTTAAAAAACAAAAAGAACAAGGGAAAAAAAAAAGAAGGAAAAGAGAGATTACCCAAGAGAGTAAATCCTTAGAAAGGCAGCAGAGTCAAGACCAGCATGGTTAATTATCTCAGACTCGCTCATCTTCAGGGCCTGAGGCATCCAGTTCAAAAAAGTGAGGTAAGTCCTGAAATCTAGGTTCACAAACTTGCCCACAAAAGTCCCACCCCTCCTTGGACTGCTTCTTCCTCCACTAATGTACCACTTGGGAAAGTAAACTCTATCATTGAAGGGTTGGATTCTTAGAATGGCAAAAGCTAGCAAGAAGGCAAAAGCAGTGAGTATGTTAATCAAAGCTGAGACCCCAATGTCCTGAAGAGTAGCCATTGGAGAGAAGAGGGTGAAGAATGGAGAAGGGAAATATGCAGACTAAGGATGGCTGTGAAAATGAAGGGTTTGGGGAGGAGAGGAGGAGTTACAGACGGATAAGGAAAGGAAAGGAAAGGAAAAGGAGACGGTGATGCAAACGTTGAATGGAAAGAACAGAAAGGAAAGAATATAATCTTTAAGTACTCATTTCCAAGCCTTTAAACATACTTTACATTTTTTGTGTGAAGCAGTTGAGTTGAGTTACCCTTTTGTTCTGGCTGGACGCCTTATCTAGTTAAAAGGTTGTCAGATGCATGCTGCTGTTGTGTGCTTCTCTGGTTTCTTCTCTAACTCAATATCCTAGGGATTGCCAAGTTACGTTTTAAGATTTTGTTTTTTTCATTATCTTCACGTGCATGTGAGGCATTAGCGGAATCAATCATGTGAAAAGTCTTTTGTATTTGGTTGTTATTGTCTGTTAATGGGTCTCTTTCTGTCTTTTGATTGCGTTATTCAATGGTGGGACTGTCTTTCTCAATTTCTATTTTGTAAATAAGGTGAAAAGCTCACCAACCCATGACTATTGACGTACCAAATCAATGCCTAAAAACTAGCTACAACTTCTTAAGAGTCAGAAATTAAGTGACTCGTGACTATGCATAACAATGTAGGTCGAGTTTAAACAGACAAATTTCATCTTAATTTTTTAAATTTTAATTTGACCTAAATTATTATAATGTCCAAGCTCAAATCTATAGGACTGTTTGGATATCAAATTCCAAGATTTGAGGTTCTTTAGGAACGAATTCTTCTTATGCAAAGACATTTGGCAGTGTTTTTTTTTTTGATATAAGGGAAAAACTAAAACACCAAAATCAAACTAACACAAATTTCTGCTGTACAATACGCCTTGCAAGTTCTTCTGATAGAGATCCCGAGTGAGCAGCAGAGGCTCTTAAAAAAATGAATGCTTGGGTGGGCCATGAGGGCTAGGGTGGCCAGATTATCTACGCTCTAGTTCTCTTCACGATACACGACGGTGCATATTTCAAAATTTAGTTTACTTCTTTAAAAAAATTTCTAATGCCTTTTAGGATTATTTTTTAAAATCTTGGTTATTGGATGGAGGTATTCCATAAATACACATAATTCTGTTAGTAGAGAATAAATCTTATGCTATTTTAAGAACAAAGAAGTATAGGGTGTATTAAGAATTTTAATTTTATATTTTTTTAAGAATATTTATTATAGTACGTAGCGCGAGACTCAGTTATATGTCGAAGATCGAACATGAAAAATAATGAACGACGCATACGAAAAATACCTGATTTCTATTTTATGATTTCTAACGAGTTTTTTGAAATCGAAACAAATCTGTTTTCACAGCGACCTTCACAAAAGTTAATCACAAGAACATAATTAATGTCTTCCTTAACACGTGAACCTCTTGACGGGTCAGGGAATTCAAACATTCACAAATTATTTAAGCGATTGCAGAAGACTTTAACCTTATATATATAACTTCTATATCCGACTTTCATGTCACAGATTCCATACGGGTCCAATCCATATTGATTATGGTCCTTTTTCTTCATCAAACTTCAGCTCATTAATTCAAATTATTTATCAGCTACTTAGATTACTTTTTTATTGGATCAAATTCAATTCGTATAACCTTAAATTTATTAAAACTAAAAAACATAATTAATTATTGTCCAATATTTTCAAAATGTTCTAATATTGTGAAAGGGCTTCTATTTTAATGTGGGCTAGTTTATTTAAGTTTCACGAATCGATGTTAAATACAAAAATCGAATTAGAAGCTAAATCGATAAAGATAAAAGCTTTAAGGTTAAAAAGTTCAGTCTAATCATAAAATAAAAGAATTTATAATATGATAAAAAATTTCGTTATCTGTTAAAGAATTTAAAATTTAATAATTAAAATATTAAATAAAAATTAATTAATTAATTTTAATTTATAAAAATAATATTTTATAAAAATTCATACATGGATCAATTTTTAATAATAATAAATTACATTAAAAATTTAAAACTAAATAAAAATAATGATTTAAAATTTTTACAATTATTTCTTTCAAATCATTATCGAAATTTTCAGTCAATCGATAATATAACAGAGGGATTTGAGCTTTCCTCTGTAGGACATCATTAAATATGGTAAGAATTGCTGTTGTCCATACCAGCTTTGGATGAACAAAAGGGAAGAATCGCTTTCTGCTCAAAAATTCCTTCTGTTTCTCTCTCTTTTCTTTATGCTTTTCCTCAAATCCATATAATCAAAAATCCAACTTTTTTTTTTTTTGATAACTTGATGTTTTTTATTTAATAATCATAATTTATAAAATTTTCTTTTAATAAATATTATATATTTTTATATATAGATAAGGAAAAGGGAAGACAATTGCTTAAGTCTTGGAACTCTAGGCAAAGTAGCTAATGCCTAAAAGATGAACCACTAATGAAGTAGAATAGAAAGAAATATTATTTTATTTTTTGATATAAGATTTTATAGTAAAGATAAAAGAGGAAGTTTTATATTACATCTTATTTTATTATAAACAGTAAAAATTAAAAACTTCTTTTCTAAAAGATTTAGAATAAAATGTAAAATAATAAATAATTTTTTTATATATTATATTATAAAAAAATTTAAATTATATTATATTATATTATAAACATTTTAAAAATAAAAATTTTCTAATAAATATATTTTTATTTTATTTCTAATAAATATATTTTTATTTTATTCGGTTATAAAACATTTTATTATATTATACGGAACACTGTTTTGGAAAATATTAGTCACCAC
>JANTNU010000001.1:15540850-15568404 GCA_024752395.1 Erythroxylum havanense
TTGCCCCCACAAAATTTTTTTTTTAATTTTGCCCCCACAAAAAAAATTTTATTTTAAGTTTTGCCTCCACAAAAAAAAATTATTTTAAATTTTGAGGACAAAAATTTTTTTTTTGCCCCCACTCACAAAATTTTCTGGATCCGCCCCTGCACGTAGGCATTTAACATTATTCTTCATTAAAAATTTTAATAAAAATAACAAAAAAATTTGTATTATTTGTCTCACGTGATATAACTAAGACAAGCGTCATATTATGAATCATTGTTTGGAAACAATATCTCTACTAGTCAAAAGTAAAGTTACATAATTCTAACCAATCAGTGGAACTTTTACCAATGATAATGGACTCAACACTATATTATTTTTCCATTTTCTGTTAAAATGTTTAACAGAGAATGATGTCAAAATTATGAATGATATAAAAGGATCTTAAAAAGTTAAATAATAATTTTTTAAGATTAAAAAAATAAAATGACAACATCTTGTATTTGTATTAAAATGATGCGTTGGATTATACAGATCCGTAAACCGGCCCGTCTATTTAGATTTTGTCAAACGCTTATCGGGCGCTGCAGATAAACCCGCCCGCCAAGCACGCTCCAATCCCTGAAACGGGAAGAAATCCGTTCGGGCCAATACCTCGTCCATAGCCGAAGAGCTTGTCACAATGCACAGACTATCAAACCAACTGCGTGCTTTGGTAGCGCAATCGTCCCAATTTTCGAACTCTTCACATTCCCTTCGCTCTTGCTTGAGGCTTCTTCACCACCAGCCTCTCCGTACCGTTGCTCCCAATGTAAAATGGAGCCTTAGCAACTCACTTCTCAATGCATCTTCTTCGTCACTCATTAAGTCAGTGGATTTTAAGCAATTTTCATTCCCTCTGCCTGTAAGATTTGTTGGTTTTGCTTCTTTTGGTCTTTTTGGCGTGGTTTCAACTGTATTTTGCTTATTGCCTGCAAGGTTACTGAGTAAATGCCACTAAAATGTTTCTTAGAAAGTGTCTGCTTTTCTATCTTTGGTGTTTCATGAATCATCCTCGTTTGCTTCGGTAGCTGTTCTTGCTTGTTGAACTGAAATATTGAGTTTTTAACATACCCTTTTCACCTTTTGTCCGTTTGATTGCCCATGAAATTTCTTGTTGATGCAATTCGTGAACTTTGAACTTGTTCGAAATAAAAAAAAAATGGATAATCAATTTTCATTATTTTAGATGAGTAATGTGGGCTTTTTGTCGTTGCTGGATAAACGAGAGCTAGCATTTGAGTGTTTTCCAGTATCACAACATGCTAACTGGTCGTAACCTCGCGGGAGATTAGCTCTAGGGAGGACTGACCTAAAAATTTTCCATTTGGATGATAATTTTGTATAGTTTTGTTATGAAAATGTTGAGCTTTTCACTGGAATTAACATTTTAATATGAAAACAGTTGGTGCATGTGCGGCATGTTTCATCACGGGAGCGGCGAAAGAGGAAAAAGCCAATGACTCCAATCACATCCAAAGTGAAAAAAATCAAGATAAAATCTTATTCGTAGGTTTAAGCTGCTGAAGTCGTTTATTTTTCTGGCTGTTAATGCATCTTTAGGTTTATAGAACTACTGATTTTGACACATACTTGTCAGGTCTTACAAATTGCGATTTCGGACTATGAATGATGGGTCAATTCGTCGTTGGAGAGAGGGCAAAAATCATAATGCACATGAGAAGGTATGCTTCTTTTTCTGCATTTCTTTGCCCCGTCCTGTGCAAGTTGATGTCCAAGGCTGTTTTGGAAAAGAAATCTTTTCTCATGGATTTAATCATATAACATGCTGAATCACACAACATAAGAATTATTTGGATATGGAAAGTAGAGCTTGCAATGTGCTGTGTATTTATTATTTACAGCATGTAGAAGCATTGTGGTGTATTGGGATGATGAATGAGAAGAATAACCCTGATATGTTACATTTCCAAGTTAAAGATCCAGCATCTGTCAAACCACCTGAGAATATACAATGTGATTCTGTCAACCTTGGATGAGGTTCACCGATTTATATTTTTCTCTGCTCATTTACAGCCTCATGAAACTTGGGACATCTTAAAGTGGGAATGCCATGAACTTTTGCCCTGCAAAAAGTTGTCATGTGATTAGCAAAAATGAAATGCCAATGGATGTGGCAAAGTTTTACGTTCTTCTCTATAGAAGTCCTTTTAGTTAGTTTTTATCTGGCAGCAAGAGCCAGGTGGTTGTATAATGCGTGTCTATTGACGAAGTTAGGGATCTAAGCAAGTAAGCAACCTGTTCTGTTTCGATGGTTCTATTTCACCACGGCTTATTGCTTGCCATTTTGAACTGTTATATTGACATGCATTGCACTATTAATTTCCTGAAAATGCCTGTTAGAATTCGTCATCCTGGGATGATGAATGCTTCTTGTTGATATCTACCTTCTTAATTGATAAAAAGTTCAAATGAGCATTGTATTTCATTATTTACTTGCCTTTAGGTAGGGTTCTCTCATTTGAGAGCTTTTTATTGGTTTCCTCTTTGCATTGAAGCTTTGTTTACTTCTAAACTAATAAAGTTTCTTTTATGCAGTCAAAGAAATCAAAACGTAGACTTAGACGGCCTTCTACTGTTCCCACAGCTTATGCCAAAGTTATGAAACGACTTAATTTCTGTGGTTGAAATTGTCACTTGGGCATGGTCTGCCAATCAGTTGACGGTGAGGAAGGTATTTATGAACCGGCTCAGAATTGTGGTTGGAAGACTCGTATTTATTTTAGCCATGGCTAACAAAAAATGATTGATATCTGATAATTTTTGGATTTGTGGAACTGCTGTCATACTTCGGATTTCACTGTCTACAACTGTTCATTAATCTTTATTTACAGTACTCAGCATCCCAATGATGCTGTGTCTACAACGGTACATTAGACGTGACGTGAGTCAGACACGAGCGTGCATGTGCATTCTCACTTTAAAATCTTGCGGCGTCGCAAGATCTTCTGTTTAATATTATCTTATCTTACTTTGTTTTATAAAATTTCAGCTATTTATATTGCGAGATTTACGCGAGATTTATGTGGAACTTATATAAAATCTATATAAATAAATAATTGAGATTTATTAGATATAATAAGATACCATAATATTGGACATAAAATCTGTATTCCTTTTCTGCCTACATGCATTACACTCCTTACGCTTGCGTCATTGAAGCTCCCTGCGCCTTGAAATTGATACTGAAGGAATGTGGAGAAAGGATTCAACTCTATGTTTAATAAAAAAAAGTTTTATCTGTTGTTTTTCTCATTATAATTAAAATAGAAGTAACTAGAGAATGTAAATCAGATTGTGAAATAAAAACTTTAAGAAATATGAATAATTCAACACACTTGAAATCTCACTAAAGTGTGAAGTATGGAGAGATTTGATAGCATAGAGTCTTATTCTTACTGTTTGTGAATTCAAACATTGAAATTGTTGTTATTTGAGTGTGTATTAATTTAATTATTTGATAATGTTGAAATTAACTAAAAATATGACCCAAGATAAAAAACTTTGGTATACTAAAATTAAGATAAAAGATCGCTCGTAAAGAATTCTCATTTATTTTTTAACTCTAGCCTATTGTAGTTAATTTTAGTGACAATTATGTATTATTATTATTAATATTTTATTATTAGCATTAGCGCTAGCATTAACATTAACATTAACATTGTTATTGTCGTTATTATTATCTTTAAGATTATAAATTTAGAATCATTATTATAATTAATAGTATTTCTATTATTATAATTATTTTTACTATTTATATATATATATATATCAAGTTTTTTATTGTATTTAATTTTTTCGAATTATTATTATTACTATTATTATTATCATTGTTATTATGTTTATGTTTATTTCATTTTTGGTTTTTCTTCTAATTTTTCTTTAATTTATTATTTATTTATTTAACCATTTATTTTCTTTTTTTATTTTATTTTTATTTTCATTCATTCAATGATCCTAAAACAGTCTCCTTACTAGTTAGGTGTAAGAGTGCGTATTATTAGACCTCTTTATATCTTGTGACTAAGAGTAATTTCTACTTGGTATTATTGTATATTAATTTAGTTATTAGAATCAAATAATAAATTTAATTTAACTAGATAATAATAATAGTCATTAGTATTTAATTATGTGGGAGATTATAAAGTTTGAAACTGGTCTATTTTAATAAAATTCTAAATCTAGATTTCAAAGTTTATTTATTAAAATTTCTAATTGGGCTTAACCCAATAATTAAACCCCCAGTTAGATGCTTAACTTTTGTTGTTAGTGGCATTTGTCAAAATAATCTTGCCCAATTTTCCTCATTCGTCACTTTTTTTTTTTACAATTTTGAATTTTCCTTTTAAAGAAACGTCGCTTGCTTCCTCTTCTCAATTTTAGTTCTCAGGATTCGTAGCCCTTTTTCTGTGGAGCTCACAATGAGCTCACCAACTATTCCAGAGTCTTTAGATCTGATCTTGGTTGATAATGGGAGTAGCTGCGAACCAGTTCCCTTGAACAGCTACGACCCCAAGAAACTGAGAAGATCCTCAAGATTCACCCCATCTCCTACTGAAACCCGCAATGTGGGTGACCGTGTAAAGAAATCAAACAAATGGCACATCCAAATGAGAAGATCTCCAAGATTCTGTTCCCCCATTTCGCAAAACGTTTCGAACGGAACTGTTGAATTCAAAAGCTTGACGAGGTCTCAGAGGTTGAGAAGCGGTTGCGCAGAGACCAGTGTGGTTGAATTCGGACAAAAGGCTGGCGGGAAGAGAAAGAGAGAGCTTAAGAATGGTGAGGAGCTATTCGAAGAAATGTACGTGAGAAGGTCGCCGAGGCTGACTCCATCATCTTGTGCTCGTGTTCGGCTTCGTAAATTCAAGATGAAGTCCCCTACAATTAAGGTACGTAGCGTAATCCTCCACTTTTGCATGTTTACATATTTCAATTCTGCTTCGTTTGGGCTCTTAATGTCCAGGCTTGCCGACATTTATCAATGCCTGTCGGTGGTCAACCGACGGCGGTTTGTAGCAGAATCCTGATTTCTTTTTCAGATACTAGCAGACAATTGTCGGCGACAGCCGAGTTCTCGTTATTAGATGGGAAATTGTTGCCTTTCGTGTCTTTTATTGATTTGCTGCCGATTTTTGTTGCTTCGGGTTTTCAACCCTAAGAGCCTTACATTACACTTATCTTCTTTTGGGGGTCCTCAGTTGGGTTGGCTTGACGTCACCTAAATGCTAATCCTGGAATTGGATGTCCATTTATTTTGGTTCTAATTTTCTTTTTGTTACTCTAAGAAAACATCTAGAAATTTGAAGATACGGTAAACTCTATACCATGAAAACACAATTTCAAGGTATTAATAATCACACGGGAATTGAATCAATTCATTTCATTTAATCATCAAAGTTGCTTGGTCCTTCACTGCTTGATGATCCTCCAAATATTTGCTTTGGAGCTAAAAAGGAAATATTTGCTTTCAGTTTTAACAAGAAAAGATTACTATAGATTTGTGGATCACTCAGTATCGAATTCAAGGCAACTTCAAGATTTTCTGATGTTTTCCGTCGTTACTGTCTTTGTTTGTGTTGCAAGTCTAGTTTTTCTTTTTTGACTGTTTTTATTGCGGTTTTTTATTAGCTTATAAATTTTTAATAAATTATTTACTTATTTAATTTTATTAAAATATAATAATTTTTATTAACATTTATTACGTATAAACTAATATTATTTGTTTAATTACTTCGTAAAATTAATTAATTTTAAATTTTATTTAATGTTTCATTATTACTAATCATAAAAATGCAATTATATTAATATTAAAAATTAAACATGTTATTTTTCTTTTTGTTTAAAAGATAAAAATTAGGAAACAAAAACCAAAACTAATAAGTGAACCAAACTGCTGGTACTGGTGAACAAGTTTTGATTTGATCAAGAGTGGGACCAAAGTAAATATCTTGGGCCTTGTAAGAAATTGACTTTTTAGCTAAACTTTGGCAAAGGAAAAACTAAACATTTGAGTGACGGGTTTGTGCTTGGTTGTTTCTGATGATGTTCTTTTGTGATCAACTCAAGCTAGGTTCTTTAGTCTGGATGTTATTACCTCAATTTTCTTTTCTTTTTAATCTTCATTTTTGAGTATTTGATTCAAAAGTTCCAAGCCAAAAAAAAAAAAGTTTCGAATGATTTCAACTTTCTGCCAAACCTCGGTTTGAATTTAAAGCTGGGATAAATCTAATATGGTCTTTGACAACATTACTCAAGCCTGAATTAATTGCTAGCGTGAGTTTTTATCCATTTACTAAAGTTCCTGTAATTCTGGAGGCGTTGTTGCTCTATTTAGTTTTCCAAGGTAGAGCAATTTAATTGGGAAAAGTGTACGATGTTTTAAGCAATACTTGCACATACGGATGTACCCAACAAGAAACAAACTTACATCTTCACTTCTACTTGTGATTTATGGTTATTCAGAGCCAAAGGTCCAAGTGTCAAGGTTTGAATCGTTTGATAGTGAAGTAAGTAACAATCACCATTATCTATTACTCAATTTTATCATCTCATTTTTCACCTTTCATGTGAGAGTTTACCTATGATGGGAATCTTTGTGGCACTGGTTGTCCTGCAGGAAAGAAAAAGAAATTGAAGAAGGGAAAGTTGGTTCAGATGTGGACGGCTTGAATGAAAATGTGTTGAAGAGCCCTCTTAGGCTGTCAGACTTAATTGAAAATGACAATTTCGTAAAAGCTTTGCCTACAACATGTCATGTCTCAGGAGTCTGTGAAGAAACGCAACTGAGAAGCTCGACAGAATGTACTTTGGAAACTGAAAACAGTCCTAACAACCAATCTTCAAAAATTTTTGTTGCCTCTTTATCAAACAATAAGTTGTTGCAAACTTGTTCCGGAAGTATTCAGTTAGATGCTTCAGGGGAAAACGAAGAATGTGCGGATTCTTGTGGATTATCCGATTCTGTGAGAGAATGGCCTCTTAAGAGGATTAAAACTCACTCAGAAGATTTTGTTGTTGAAATGCTGGATGAAAAATTTTCGAAGCAATGCACCATAATGGTCGACTCTGGTCTTGATTCCGAAAATGACAAAATAGGTCATCTCACTGCCGAATTGTCTAAATCAGCTGAAGAAAGGACTGCAAAGATGTACTCTTCTGAGAAGACTAAACCCCAAATTTCAGGGAAAAAATGTAAGAAATTCAAACGTTGTTCCTTCATTGGAGATCCAGTCCCTAAAGATGAAGCTGAAGAAAGGTGGAATTGGCGGTATGAGATTAAGGTGATCCATAGTTCTCCAATTTTTATATGCTTTTTGATGTGATTTTATCTTCAGTATCAACAATTCTATTTTTTGTCTAGACATCAATATTAGATTGACTTCAAGAAACTGACTGGTGCTGCTGAGGCGGGGTTCAGAACATCATAGATAATTGTGTTAATATGTCAAGAGTTAACACATGTTGACTTTGCATTTATTTGTTGTGCTGATCAAAACTCATAAGAGTATTTAAATTGGCAATTATGGAATGTTTGATTTTACTGATGCTGGTTCTGATGCTAAATTCTTGGCGTGTACAGAGTCAAAGATTCAAATGCGAAAAGCTTCCGTCAGTGTAAGCAATACTCACAAGCTTTTCCTCATGTTAGTTTTTGTTCTTCGTTTTTGTGGTACCAGCATGAAGTTCACCTTTGATGGGTTTTTGCTTGTGCTTTTTGTGTGCTTGTGTTATCAGTGATGACGATAATGATGAAGACAAAGTTGTTTGGAATGTGGAATGCCATTACAATCAAGCAGAAATTAACGGGTGCATATTTAGTCTCGGGGATTGTGCTTATATAAAGGTGAATATGCTTAAATTGGTATCTAAAGAGATGGACAGACATATTCACTTTTTTATCTTGTTACTCAACATTCCGAAATTTGGTTGTACTTTATTTTCGTTTGTTTATGCATTTATCAACATTTGGATTCATTCTCCTACTGTTATAAAACTTAATCTAGCTATGAGGAATAATATCTGGGAATGTGAATATATTTGCACTGCATTATACTGATTATATTTTTGCAGAAGCGAATCCTTTCGAGGGTTTTCTATTTTCAAATCATTGTTCAGATTTAACATTTATCTGCACTTATGCACCTTTGTAACAAGTTGAACACATACTGGGGGCTCCATTGAACAAGTTTTTCCTTATTTTACATGTCTTTGGTCATCTATTTTCTGAAAGAAGATGTCATACTACACCTAGAGTGGCTTTAACCCAATGATTCTGCATCCAACTTGCATCCCTATAATACTGCAGTTTCCTTTCCTAAGTACATGCATTATTTAGTATGTCTAGGAGTCAGCTGGGAAGAGCACTCTCACCTATTTACCGTTCTACTTTTGCATTGACAACAAAAACCCCTTTCTCCTCGTATATATCGTTTTGCTGTTGTGTGGTCTTTAGTTGGAGGTTCAGTCATCTGTAACTGCTTTTGAACTTCAAGGCCTTATGATATGCATGTACCTTATAATTATATTGCCTTACTTTTCATTCTTTGTTCATTAGTGAGCATCACCTATTGAATTGACAAATTTTAAATTCTACCTTCATCCAAATGCTACTATTAACTTGCAGTCTTTAAATTTGTACTAGGCCTTTTACGATTAACAATTTGGGATTTTCTCTACCCAAAATTCTTTAAACAACAAGGTATTTTTAAATAAGCTTTTTAGTTTTATTATGAGCATGTGCTTCACTGTACATGGAAAAACATGCTGACAGTTTGGGGTGCTTATCAGTACATCTTGTTTCACATTTCATGCTGTTACTTGTGCATGAGATTGGATGTTTGCATTATTTGTTTAAAGAAGAGAAGTGATTTTTGCTTAAGAAGTCAACAACACATATTATCATAAATTCTTGCAGGGAGAAGGAAAACAAAAACATATTGGTAGAATAGTGGAATTTTTCAAGACAACAGATATGGAAGATTACTTCAGGGTCCAATGGTTTTACAGAGCTGAAGATACTGTAAGGATATGTTTTCGCAGTAGGAACTTTGACTGGCTTTTGTCAGTTATAAGTTTTACTTGTGCTTCTTGTTAACTATAAATAATATTGCCATCTTACTTATGGGTCTAGGTTCTGTTTCGAATAATGCTTTTGAATTTATCACATTATGATTCAATATTTGTTGAAAGTTTTTCTGTCTGTATTACATTTGCCCTTGCTTAAAAAAAATTATTTTGTAATTGTTATTTAACCTTATGATCTGGTTGGGTTTTTTGATTTGCAGTCTATGTAAAATGAATCATGCTTTGACACTTATGCATTCATTTGTGTTTTCTCAGGTTATGAAAGATGAAGCTGCTTTTCATGACATTAAGCGTGTATTCTTTTCCACAATAATGAACGATAACCCACTTGATTGCATTATTTCTAAAATCACAGTTGTGCAGAAATTACCAAGGGTATGCTTGTTCTTTTTCATTTTTTTTCCTTTATATGAATCTGCAGTTTATTAGAAGTTCTGGATTTTCAATTAGGCATTAAGGTATCTTTTCATTTTGGCCAGGTCAATTTTTTTTCAGTTGCATCTGATGATCTTTTCTTTAATATTTTGTAACGTGTTTCAGCTAGGTGCAAAATCGCTTTCAGTTCCATTATTCGACTTTTATTATGACATGGAGTACTGTGTGGACTATTCAACATTTCGAACTCTGCCTGCTGGTAAGTATATATATTAAACTCATGGTGCTATGTTGTCTGTTGAACCTTGTCAGTTGCATGAGAGCTTATTGTTATCAAAGTATAAAGAATTGGAAGTTTTGCATCAAGGTTAAGTGAATAACATAGAACCAAATTGTTGGGTAGGATAATCCATTATGTAGAAGCAGACTATTTTGATACGATGAAAGACAGAAACTACCTACTCCATGTCTTGCTGTGTTTCTTGAATTCTCATTTACAGTTTCCACATGCTGGTGGCAGCTGCTTTCAAATGCATTTGAAGAAAAAAAAATAACGGGACTTATGGCATAATGTTATCTTGAGTTCTAATTGTTCTTATAGCTTAATAATACTTTTCTTATTGGAGCAGAAGTGGTTCTATATATATATATATATATATATATATGTTTCTGATACTACATTGGTGCATAGCATTATTGATTTGTTTTGAATAGGAGTTTGTGGTTCATATAGTTATTGAAGTGATCTGCACTAGTTTTAATCTAACGTGTCACTGACATAAAGGTTTTTTTTTTTGTTGGCATTCTGATTTCTTCAGTTTATTGCACTTTTAGTGTACGTATATATATATTTGTACATGTTTCTGATATTACATTGGTGCATAGCATTATTGGAGATTTGTTTTGAATAGGAGTTTGCGGTTCACATAGTTATTGAAGTGATCTGCACTAGTTTTAATCTAACGTGTTACTGAATTAAAGTTTTTTTTGTTCGTTTGTTTGTGCTGGTGTTCTGATTTCCTCAGTTCGTTGGATTTTTAGTATTTAGACATGTTGCTTATGGTGCTATGTCAATAACAGTTTGTATTTTAATCTGTGCTTTGTTTAGATATCTGCATAATAGTAAGATTTGCATATGGTCATATGTTCTAGTCTGGGAAATCTCTTTATGATGCCTCTTTCACTCTTATAAATTAGCATCTCCCTACCCACTCATCTTTGCATGGACTGCAGCCATTGCTTTGTACAATGGTGCAAATATCTTGGACTTTCAACCAGAAAGGTGCATGTTCAAGTCTTGAAAGCAGCTAATTTGTCCCTAAGAATTGGAAGGGTGGGAATGCTCCTAACATTCTCCCAAAACATCATGGGAATACAAATGGGGAATGGATTAATGGTCATCTTTGTGTCCCATCTTATGTATGAATGGAGATGCATAGGTGTCCTGGAATGATATTTTCCGTAGCTTTTGTGTGAGAGGAAGTCAATGGATGGACTGTTAGATTGTCCAACTAGGGCTTTGGATTTTTCAGTTTATGAAAAGGAAACTTTATTCATGGAACTCTTTAAGGATTAACATGTTCAATGCTAGGTAAAGGCTCATCCATAATAATTATGAACTTGAAAGTAAAGAGAAGGGAGAGAAATAATTTACACATTGATTAACATAGTTTGGCTGGCACGAGTTATGGCACCTTTCCTTTACACGAATTGGGGGCAAAGCAAAGGCTTTGGTTGGAAGAAAGATTGTAAATCAATCTCACCCAGTATGGCCTGAAGGACGTTTGGTGTGGGTGAAGTGGGTTTGTTACATACAACCAAGGCAAAAACCTGGCTTATGATTGAATCTTTGAGGCATAGTATTGAAGGTTATGTTCCTTTTTGCTTTTACTTGGCCTTCTTTTCATTCGTCTTGAAGTCTAAGTCCATGGACGCAAAGACCACCAAAGGTTATGAGGTTTATTATTCATTGTTTTTTGCCTGTCTATCTATAATACTAGGAAAGTAGAAGATTCTACAATGGTTAAATAAAATATTTGTAAATAGTACCTAAACTATTTTATTGTTGGATATAGAAAACGTTTACTATATTAGATATATAAAAAATATTCCTATACTAAATACTAAATTTCCATAATCTTCACCAAGAATTTTTAGCGCCTTTTAGAGATCTGTTCTTCTGCTTTTGCTTTCCTGCCTTTTCCCCATTTCTATGATGCTTTCAATTTGTAAACTTTTCAATGTCTTTTCTGTTGACCTCAAATAAGTCTCCCACCTGAGAGGAAATATTTGTTTGTTAGTCTTAGATGCCTAAAACTGTTATTTTATGATGCTAGCATTTTCCTAAGCAATGAAAACAGATATTCTAGTGGGGAGAAGTTTGTTGTGTCCGCTTTTTGTTGTGCCCAAGAAAATTGTTCATTTTTTGACTCTGATTTTGATCTTGTCATGCGCTTTACCCTGGAACTGTCGCTAGAAATTTTGCAAAATTATAGGCTATAAATTTTCACAATATCAT
Source organism: Erythroxylum havanense (assembly GCA_024752395.1). NCBI lineage: Eukaryota > Viridiplantae > Streptophyta > Magnoliopsida > Malpighiales > Erythroxylaceae > Erythroxylum > Erythroxylum havanense. The sequence goes on from JANTNU010000001.1 coordinate 15,552,876, forward strand.
GTGGAAAATTGGCTCACATGTTGCAATTATACTTGGCACAAAATTGATACGTAACCTAATATCTGTAGGTAATGCAATAAACCAACAGGAGTCCTCTGTTCTGGGGTCTGTGGAGAACGTATGCACAACAACCAGTAAACTTTCCTTGGAAGCATTTCATAGTCTTGAAAGTCCCAAAGCTGAACTTGTGCTGTTAGATGTTTTTTCTGGCTGTGGTGGAATGTCGACTGGATTGTGCTTTGGAGCAAAAGTTTCGTCTGTTGATCTTGTTACGGTACTATTTCAAACCACTAAGTTTCAGTTCTTGGTGTCACTCTTATGCCACATTCAATTTTTGTTAGCTTTGTGCTTCATGCTTTCTGCCATTAACTTTAGAGATGGGCCCTCGATAGTGATAAGTCTGCCTGTGAAAGCTTGAAGTTAAATCATCCAGAGACATATGTGAGTGCACCTTAAGTTTCAGGACTTTTGTCAGGTTGGCAGCATCTGTGAATCCATTGGGTATATGTTGATATGCTGGTACTTCTGTGTAGGTCAGAAATGAAGCAGCTGAAGATTTTCTTCAACTCTTGAAGGAATGGGAAAAGTTATGCAAAAGGTATGTGATCAGTGATTCTGGAAAATCACGAACTTTGCGATCAGGCAACAAAAATCGAAAGTCTCTAAATGGAACTGGTGACCCTGATGAACTCGAGGTTGCAAGACTTGTTGATATTTGTTATGGTGATCCTGATAAAACAGGAAAGCATGGACTAAAATTCAAGGTATCTCATAAAAATGTATGTCTTCTGTCATTGTGCTGCCTGGTTGTGGCGTCTTAGATGTTAGAAATATTTGATATACTATCAAACAAATGATATCTTATTTTTGAGACAAAGACCTTATCCTGTTCTTGTTGTTTTCGGCTTAAGATTCAGGACTCTTTTGTATCAACATATGATATGCTCTTATAAGTAAAACTAGGAGTATGAACAATGTGGTCTGTGAAGAGTTGAAAATATGTTGAATATGGAAGCCAGTGTTGTCAATGACCAAAATACATGGCTTGAAGGATTAGCGCAGCTCTGAGATACAACTTGGGTCACGAGAATCTTCTTGTTTGTTGCCAGTTCAATGTGTTTCATACATCAGTCATCAATATGGTCTGATTATCAGCTAATTGTAGCATGTTTTATAAATCACCTGTATCACTTCTAATCTAGCTGTCTCTATCTGCTTCAAGTGCTAGGAATTAAAGTTTAATTTCCTTAAATACTTAAGAAACATGGGGATTTATTGTTAACTGAACTGCAGTTTATACAGTTTAGGTATACTCTACCACTACAGATTTTTTTCCCACTTTGATTATCTCTGTTTCTATAGGTGCAATGGAAAGGTTTTGATGCAAGTGAAGACACTTGGGAACCAATTGAAGGATTAAGGTATGATTCCATGCTGTGATTTGCTAATTTTTGGTTGAGTTGCGGCTTTTCACTCTTTTGTAACTAATTTTTTAGGAACTGTGTAAAAAGTCTACGGAATTTCGTAAGAACTGGGTATAAATCCAAGATCTTGCCACTCCCAGTAAGTTTGGTTATTTAGAGGTTAGAAGCTTAATTTTTTGTATGAATTATCCCTTAAGAATCAAGATGTTCCAGGGAGATGTTGATGTCATATGTGGAGGCCCTCCTTGCCAAGGGATTAGTGGCTATAATCGTTTTAGAAATGTTGATTCGCCCCTCAAGGATGAAAGAAATCAGCAGATTATAGTTTTTATGGATATCGTGCAGTTCTTAAAACCAAAATTCGTGTTGATGGAAAATGTGTGTGACATTCTAAGATTTGACAAGGGTTCTCTTGGGAGATATGCTTTAAGTCGTTTGGTACACATGAGATACCAAGCAAGGCTTGGCATCATTGCAGCTGGTTGTTATGGTCTACCACAATTTCGATTGCGTGTTTTCCTATGGGGAGCTCATCCCAGTGAGGCAAGTTTCTTATTTCATGGGTTAAGATGGTGAATTGTTGGGTGTTGCTTGACCAGATTTCTTCTCACACTTTCTTTTTCGAAAATTAAAGATTTCATTGATTAAATATATTTACTTCTAGACTACAAAAGGACAAGGGTAATCCAAAAGGTCTAGATTACAAAGAGGTATAGTTCGCCTTGATATCTAAGGAGTACTTATGAGACCACGTACACCAGTATTACTCCAAACCCCATCTTCTCACACTTTATAATACATTTAACATATGCAATTTGAAAGAGTTTGAACTACTGAACATAAATTGAGTAATGTTCTTAATACATTGTTTTATGGCCTTCCTTTTTAACCTTCTAGTCCATGAAACTGGAAATCTAATAAGCATGCAATGAAAGCATGCAATGAAAGTTGATGGTATTTAAGTGTATGCACGGAATAAAACATTAATGACTACATGGTAGCTTGAGTAGTATCAAGAGTTTCTATTTTCTCTGAAAAGTTGTTCAAGGGACAAAAAGAGAGAAAATTTAGTGTAGTGTCTATTTTGGCACAAATCTAAGGAATAATTTTCATAATTAGATTTGAATAAGTGCAAGTAAGGTTAACTTTGATTAATATTTATGAATTAACTCTATGTTTTTTGATGATGCCCAAATTTTAATGTTCTAACTTTCATCTAAGGAAATTGATCTTGAAAGCATGGATTTAATTGCTTTTTATCTTTACCCCATGCAGAAACTGCCCAAATTTCCACTTCCCAGCCATGATGTTATTGTTAGATACTGGCCTCCACCAGAGTTTGAGGTATGGACTTCTTCTTCAAGTTTAACATCTAGTGGTGGATCTTTAGTATTGTAGCTATTTGATTAAGTTGTTTCCATGCTTTTCAGCGTAATACGGTTGCTTATGATGAAGGCCAGCCTCGTGAACTAGAAAAAGCCATAGTTCTTCAAGATGCCATTTCTGATCTCCCAGCAGTAAACCTGATATTTTCCACTTTTCAATTGATGATTTACTAGTTTAATGAAATTCTATTGCATTCTCACTCACTTTTGTACTAATAGGTCACAAGTCATGAAACTCGTGAGAAAATGCGATATGCAATTTCTCCTGAAACTGACTTCCAAAGATATATAAGGTCAACAAGAAATGGTAATGTAATTGCTATATGTTTTACAAGATTTGTTAAGTACAACATTGGAGCTTTTTATATTGTTCTGATTAGGTTTTGAACAAAATCTGACCATGCTTTATTGGTTCCCAAATCGCTCTGTCTTCTGCCAGTGTTTGTATTCTCCTTGTGCAAAATTCTTATATTCTTATATTTTTGTTATTGTTTTCACTTTTTTGTCCCATGCCCCAAGAGCCCCAGAATGCAATCTGCTCTGTGCTTCTTTTGAAACTTTTCCTTCGTTGTTTCATTTCTGTGGTTAGAGATGTTGGGTTCTGCACTGAACAGTGGTGCAAACACTGATATACTGTATGACCATCGACCCTACTCATTGACTGAAGATGACTATGCTCGAGTTTGCCAGATTCCGAAAAGAAAGGTTGCACACGTATGAACCTTTGGTTATTCCTTTTTCTGATTCCATATTAATTTAGAAATTTTGTTCAGGGATCGAATTTCAGGGACCTCCCAGGCATAGTTGTAGGGGGTGATAATGTTGTTCGGCTAGATCCCACCCAAGAGAAGATTATGCTACCATCTGGAAAGCCACTGGTAAGTTAAGATTGTTCTCTTGAAACTTAATTGCTAGAGTTCTTTCCATCGCTGTTTGTGTCTGCAATTTTTAGATTACTATTCATTAATTTTTTTTCTATGTTTTATTTTCCACAATGAGATTAGTGATGTGATAAAAAAAAACTGTCAAGTTACCGTTCCCTGTGTGCAGAATTTCCAAAATAAATTTGGTCAAACAAAAGATAACCCTGTACTGTCAGAGTAAACACAATAACCCTGTAGTGTAAGAGTAAACACAATCATCTTTAATGATGCTTTTCTGGAGAGAAAGGTCTGAGCAATAACCAGGTTAGAATACTTAGGACCCATAAAGTAGATTCCATTTTTCCTTTTAGTTTCAGCTTGCCGAATTGGAATTTGTCTCATTTAAAGTAAACCTAGTTCTCTGGCCTTTTGTCTTAAAAAAGGGCAAATTGATCTTATATACGTCAAATAATCAGCTTATCCCATTTTGTTGACTAGGCTTATGTCTATTGTTTCAAAATTACAAACTCTAATGTGTTTATGTGAGGCACAGGTCTTCTTTGCTTGCATATGTAACAAGCATTCCATAATACAATGTTCTTGTCTGTGCCTCTAATTTTCACCATTGTTCAGATAAAACAATTTTCTTTCTGATATTCATAGTTGCATATTTATTTTGTATTATATATATATTATATCATATTGTTTCAACAAGTTGAAACAAATAGATTAGACTTAAAAAGTATCACATGCGCAGATATCTGTTAAGGTAATTGGTAGCAATAGACTGAATGAAATGAGATTGTTGAAAATGGTTGAATCTGTAATTCCCCGGTGAATGTTCCTGTAAATCAATGAGTCTAACTTTTCCGCACCAGATGTCACACTCAAACAAAATAATCATAATCTGATGTTAGTTCTTTTTCTTTACCAACATTTCTAGGTACCAGATTTTGCTTTGAGGTTTGAGCAAGGGAAGTCTAAAAGGTTTGATTTGACCTCATACTGTCTCTTTGATCAGATTTTTCAAAGATTTAGCTGATCTGAGCACATTCATAGGCCCTATGCAAGATTATGGTGGGATGAAACTGTTTCAACTATCGTTACTTATCCGGATCTTCACAGCCAGGTCTCTTCATGTTCTTTTTGAAGGTTGCAACATTTGTCCGATATAATGTCTGTGATAAGATTATATTCGTGTTTAGGCAGTGATACATCCTGAGCAGGATCGCGTCCTCACCATGCGAGAGTGTGCAAGGCTGCAAGGTTTTCCTGATTATTATAGATTCAGTGGCACAGTTAAGGAAAGGTAAGAACATATCTTCACGTCCCATTCTAAACATCAAATCTGTCTTCTGTACCATACTGCCATCAAATTTTAGGGAGGACTTTGCATAGTTATCCTACTGGAGAATTAGGGAGCTAAATGAGGATGATTGTTGGTTCACTGCATGGTTAGCTCATTTTTTATCTTCATCTTCATTACAGATGTCTTAACTGAAGTCGAAAATATTGTAAAATCCTTCATAATTTGGCCTTTTAAACCCATGTTATCTTATGGTTGCTGCAACCAGTTTTTTTCTCGGTTAACAAAATTGAGTTTATGTGCAGGTATCGTCAGATTGGAAATGCAGTTGCAGTTCCTGTAGGACGAGCACTAGGATATTGCCTGGGGATGGCATTCCGAAAACTCGGCGGGGATGAACCATTGATGAAACTTGCACCAAAATTCTCACTTTCAACTTACCTTGACTTGGCAAATCCATTGGTTGTGGAGGACTGTGATTCATGATTTAACATACCATTACCATTCATTCATTAGTTCTTGACAGAAGCCTTCCTTGGTCAGCGATGGCTGTAACATTCAACTTGCTGGCTAGCCTAATTTCCATCCTGTAAAATCATAGTGTACAATGATCATTTAAAATGCATTGCTCATTCTCATTTCTTTCTTTTCTCTGTGTTCCAGGTAAAGATTTCCTAAAGTGTACCCTTTGTTATTAGGCTTTACCAAAAAAACATTTGGTAAGTCAATGGAAAAAAATTTCAAACCCTACTTGAAGTGTTTTTATTCCTTTTCTTAATAGATGGATTTATATTTTTTATTTAGTTTAAGATTTGATTAAATTTAGGCTTAAATCTATAAAAACAACCTCTTTATTAATTATTGGTTAAGTTGTGTATTTCTGGGCATTTTCAAATTCTACGAATTAGAGGATTTATATTAAATGTTGATGTGTGTTGTCAAATCTATACTTTTTAATTATATTTTAAATTAAGTTTAATCATATAATTGGAAGCAAATATATAGTCATGCACTTTATAAATTAAATAGATTTAAATATGTTGAAACTTATTTATCAATTATTTTCACTAAATAAAAAAGGAAAGAACGATTTTCAGAAAATGAAAATACAAAACGTATATACAAAACATATTTCTTTCTCAGTTTCAAAAAGAAATTGATAAAATGGATTCATGAAAACGCCCAATATGTTAAAGGTCAAAATGATTTTAAGTTGAAGCACAGTGTTTTTGACTTGAGGTTTCTTTGACTTTGATCTGGCAAGGTTTTAAGTTTATTTGACACCTATCTAAGGTGGGGTTTTGGGTTTACGGACACTTTTGCTTCCCTTAAACAGTTTACAGAAGAAAAACATGGCGGTGAGGTTGTTAGTCACTAAAACTACCTCGTCGATAGACCCTTCTCGGTTTTCGTCTCAGTTCCTCAGAAACCTCCATTCTCTGGTTTCTGGGCATTTCGGATCATGCCCCCGAAGAAGTTCAAGGAGCATGGTCTCTGTCTCCGATGCTAAGCTTCAAGAGGAAGCTTCTTCGACTGCTCCCGGCCTCGATAAACGCGTTCCTGCTACTGTTCTCACTGGCTTTCTTGGCTCCGGCAAGGTTCGGTTCATATGAGAGTATATCATGCATACACACAAGGAGAGAGAGAGAATGATTGCTTTTATTTTGCAGTGTTTCTGAGGTTTTTGGAATTTAAAAAGGCATCTTTTTGAGGTGCTCATGCACCTTCAATTACAGAGCTTGGGTGAGGGATTGTTTGCGTGAACTGAACTTACTGTTGTTGTTTCTTAAAAGCAGACAACTCTCCTCAACCATATCCTGACGTCCCAACACGGCAAACGGATTGCAGTTATCGAAAACGAGGTATGGGGCCTTCTTCATCTTGTTTATTTGGACTTTCTGTTTTTGTTTCATTTTCCCAGTTAATTGAATTTGTGGTTCAATGGCTACAAGCATTTCATTAGGCCCTACAGGAAGATGGGTTCTTATATTTTGAGTACTAAATGTAGCACTAGCTTCCAGTGATTGACATCGAACTCCTCAGACCAGATATGGCGGTTTTGTGAATCTAATGTAGTACTACTTTATTAGGCCCTACAGGGAGAACTTTTGTCTGTTACATTTTATGTTTATATGGTCCTCGAGCACATGGCTGTAGTTTCTAGAAGGGATTGTTGGCTTCCTTTTACTAAATAAAGATTTTGACGTATACAACACAGTTTGGCGAGGTCGATATTGATGGATCCTTGGTTGCTAGCCATTCCTCTTCAAGTGATGACATTATCATGGTTAACAATGGTTGCTTGTGTTGTACTGTGAGAGGAGATCTAGTCAAAATGCTCTTGGAGTTGGTTAAGAAGAAAAGAGACAAATTTGATCACATTGTTATTGAAACAACAGGTGTGAGATATCTGTATCTTAGGTGCATTTTCATGTTAACTACTTTTTCTCAACTAATGGGGTGATTATTTGAGGTAATATAATAATGAACTAAAACAATTCTATGTCTATGCTTTCAGTCATCAACCTAATATGTGAACTTAACATGCATGTCTCATGACAACCGTTCTTGACGACATCTAACTTGAACAATTTGACTTCTTAGTGCTTTGTTCAAAATTTTAGATTATGAACTTATTGGTTTTCATTCATTTTGCATCAAGTTTCCAGAGCAACTTCATAACCACATTGCCCATTGCTTCTGACAGGGTCAAGTAAACTAGTTCCTTTCAAATCTGCCAAATGCATCACTAGTTTATTTGTTGATGGAATTTTGAGTCTATGTTTGCAGGACTAGCAAAGCCAGGCCCTGTTATTGAAACATTTTGTTCTGATGAACTTGTTTCCCGCTATGTGAAACTGGATGGAGTTGTTACTCTGGTTGATTCCAAACATGCCTTGCAACATTTAAATGAGGTGAAACCAAGATTTGTAGTGAATGAGGCAGTGGAGCAGGTTGCTTATGCTGATCGTATTGTGTTGAACAAGGTGGAATTTGTTTTTAATTCTTAAATATGTTGTTATACACTTACTTTATTCTTTCTTACTGTTGAGAACTTACTGACATTCTTTTCATGTCCTCAACATAGACCTGCTAACTGTTCAGTACACTGTTTTGGCAGATAGATTTGGCTTCTGAGGATGAATTAAGTAGACTTACCCAGAGAATCAAGGTAGAGCTCCAGTTGTACTGACAGCAAGACCATTTGAGAGGACATTTCATTTGTATGGTTTGGCTTGTGCATATTTGGCTCCCCCCAATTTCTGTTTTCATAATTAAAGCTGCTATGTCAGGCTTCCTTTTATTCTGATGCTTAATTTTTGTTATTTACTATCATGCCCCATCTACAAAGCAGCGACATTAGGATAAGAAGGAAAGGGTTGTTTATTAACTTGTTGATAACTACTTTTCTGCGTTTTTTCAGTTATCTAACTCATGAAATCCATATAATTTCAAAAACTTAATATGTTTGAATCTTTTTGGCAGCATATCAACGGAATGGCTCCAATTAAGCTAGCCAAATATGGATCTGTTGACATGGACTTTGTCTTGGGTGTTGGAGGATATGATCTTGAAAGGTTTCTATGTTATATGTTTGAACTGGGATTCTGATCATGGACTGGTTACACAATTTGTTCTGCTGTATTTGCATATAATAATAGTATATGGACCTCATCATTCATATAGTGGATGTCTGTTTCATGAAGTTACATTTTTGGATGTATGGATTCTTGCAGAATTGATTCTGAAGTTCAGGTAGAGAATGCCCATTGCTCGACTCATCAGCATGAAACATCAGAAGGTTGTTTTTCCTTCGACATTGTGTCCATTTTCTCATGATCAATTTCCTTTTCTACCATTCCTTGTTGAGCAATGGCAATTTGCTATTGACAGAAATGAGAGGAATAATTATAAGCAATTGGATTAAATGTAAAGACCTTTTGTGTTCACAAGAGTCACAAATCAGCAAATGTTGATCCCTGTCGATGTATTTTCTTCCCAGTTACACGTAGCAATGGAACCCTATTTTTGTAAATATAAGAACTGCATTTAGTCAAGTCTTTGCCTCTAAAGCTTACCTTACATCCTAATAGCCCTTGGGGGAAGGGAAGTGCTGACTCCAACCCATGAACTCTTCCGTGTGGAGGGGAGCCTTTACCTCTGTGTTACTCCCCCCTCATCAAAGCGTTCATTCCTGTTGCCAATGAGTTAGCTGACATATTTATCCTTTGTTTGCTGCATCTAATCTGCAAATCTCCCTGGAATTAATCAGTTCCTGTTTGCATTGTTCTCTTACACTGCCTGTGGTTTGAAATGCAGATCACCATAAAGGCCATCATCATGACCATGTCCATGATACTACTGTCTCTAGTGTCAGTATTGTATCGGAAGGAACTCTTGACCTTGATGAGGTTTGCGTTTCTTTTGATTACAAATATCTATGTTTGTTGCATGTAATGCTGTTAAATGTTAACAGCTACATATTAGGGAGGTATGCAAAGCCACCCCTTCCTATAGGATCCGTTGTGCTATCTCTGTTCATTCTACAACTTTAGTGAATGTTTATAACGATGAGATGTAGAATAAAAATAATATGATGTCAGTGAAATTCAATTTTCTTTTCCTGTCATGGGCACAACAATCATTTTCACAGTTAATATTGAAATGCACATAAAAACAAATTTGTTAGATATGTTGTCATTGAGAGGAAAGGTTCTTATTTAATTTTTGATGGACCAGCTTGATGATTGGCTTGAGCGACTAATTGAAGAAAAAGGAGAAGACCTTTACAGGATGAAAGGGGTCTTATCTGTGTCTGATTCTGATCAGCGGTATATCTTTCAGGTATCCTTCCTTCTTGATATTGTGTCTTCAAATATAACAGATGCAAACTTCTGATAAAAGTCAATGCAATCACGATGGGACTGGCCCTTCTGGCACGGGTGAATATTTTCAATGGCTGTAAGTTAGGACCGCACAAGTTGAAGCATAATGTAACAAATTCGTATTTAACTAGAAACGTGATATGGACAGAATTAAAAGGAAAAAAAATTGCAGCTTTAATTCAAGTTCTGTCAAGTTGTTTGTTGGATATGCATAATTAGTGGCCATCGAACTGCTTTTGAGGACATAAAATAAGATGCATGAAGCTGGGATGTGATTTCCAGTGGTGGAATATGTGAACAAAGATTTGACGGATAATTCACAATGGCTTGTACAGTTTCATCTTGCAACGAGTTTTTCTTTGCTACTTATAGTTGTGCTACTTGTTTCAGGGTGTGCATTCTATGTTGGATGGCTGTCCAGGCAAAGCATGGGAACCTGCAGAGAAGAGAGTAAACAAGCTGGTGTTCATAGGAAGGAACTTAGATGAAACTGCACTTAGAAAAGGTTTTAGAGGTTGTCTTGTGTAAATTCCCAAATACATTAACAAGTTATTTGGAATTAATGACAAGTGCATCTGTTTGTGACATGAACATATTTTACCTAATTGCTGCAACAGTTCATAAACCGTATCTTTAAACATTCAAGTGTTTGTCGCATTATCCAATTTAATTTGTCTATGGTCTGACATTAATCATCCACTTTGAAGCACGACCGCAACCATCTCACCACATCACATGGATCAAAACAAAATCCCCATCTTGTCCCTGCCCCATTTGTAGGCCCTCCACGTGCCCTTTGGAATATTCGACCGCCCTGCTTTGCCGGCGAATATTCCTACGTGGCGGCTGTGTCCGGCCTTCGTTTGTCCTTTTGCTGATCCTCTCAACCGTTGGATGTAGTCCAACAAAATCTAACGCTCATCTGCTCATTAGTATAATAATGCATGTCCCCGAAAGATTCCAATCTTTCGGCAATCATGTTTTTGCTTCAGATTCGTCGCCGAGGTTTCCTCTACATGTTGTTCTTCTTTTAACGTGGTCTTGTCTTTTTCGATATGATTTCTACCACTTGTAAATACTACATCCACACAACATCGTACATGTAAGTTTCTTCACCAATATCGTAAAACACAAGATTGAAACATTAAGTAGTTGGGGTTTTCATTCTGTATCTGTTACAAAATCCCATCTCTACGTGGTTAATACCTTCTTGGAAAGAGTTTGCTTCATATGCACACAACCCTCAACATCTTTCTTTCACTTTGTGTATATCTCAGCTTCTGTGAGCTTTTTTTCCTGCTTTTCTTTTTCTGGTGTGGTCTTTAGTGATAAAAGAAATGCGATCTTGGAGTTTGGGAAAAGGGTGGAGGTAGCAGTGGAAACAAGCTAAAGGTGGCAACTTTGAGTCGGCGATATCTTTTTGGTGCAGAAGTGACGGTTGTGTGGCTTCTGTTTTTGTCCTATACATAATGGAAAGAACAGCTTTTGGTGGGATAATCGACGGAGGAGGCAAAGGAGGAGGAAGTTATGGGTACGAGAATGGGGTGGAAATGACTAGAGACCCAAAGCCAAGGCTGAGATGGACTGCCGAACTTCATGATAGATTTGTTGATGCAGTCACTAAACTTGGTGGCCCTGATAGTAAGTCAAAATATCGATTGCTGCCCAATCTTCATTTTATTCTCAAAGTTCCGTAAAACACACAGACACACACACATATATACGATAATTTCTTTTCGACATTTGCGGTGCATGAAAAGAAAATCAATTAATCGATAGAATCAATTGTCAGAATCTTGATTGGTGTTGGTTTACTTCATTTCTTTTTCCTGTTTTCCCATTTTATGTCTGTTGCGGATAAGTGGAGCTAACTGGTAGTGATCAACAAGTTTAGTGATGCCTGGGTCTGAAAATTGGTCAATGCATTCAAAAGTTTGTCAATTGTTAAGGAAAAGCGTTCCGTTATGTCCCTACTGAAGTTAAATTGCATCAGTTAGCTAAATAAATTTCTATGAATGCAGAAGCAACTCCAAAGTCAGTGCTGAGGTTGATGGGGTTGAAGGGTCTTACATTGTACCATTTAAAGAGCCATTTGCAGGTACCAATTGCCTGAATACGGTACTTCTTTTATAATATATCCCTTGTCCTTCTAATGTTATCTCCTTAATCTCCTTTTCTGAACAATTTGATGACTATACTTAGCTGTCAATGTGCAGAAATACAGGCTTGGCTTGCAGGCCAGGAGACAGAACGCTGGAGACCAAAATAAAGAGAATAAGGGTTAGTCAGATACTGTTTCCAACATCAAAGAAGATTAGGAGATTGTCGCCTCTCTAATTAGCTCCAGCCATTTTCTTGTACAAACTTCTTAACAATTACGATTGAGTTGTTTATAGTGCTAATTGAGTTAAAATTCCAGGGGATTCATACATACATTTCACCAATCAGTGCTCAGGGACCAGCACCAGCTCATCTAGAGTTGAGAACGAGCAAGGGTAATGCAAATTGCTTTTCCTTTTTATTGGTTTACTTATGTTCTAATACGAAAAATGATCGTTTTGCATGAAATCTTTCTGTAGCTTACAGCAAGAAGTAAAATTTGCAAATCAAGACTCAGTTTAATTTTAAACTAAATAAAAGAGTGCAACACTAATGGAAATGAAATTCTTGGTTAGATGGGATAAAACATATACTGATTATATCAGATTAAAGCATTTATTTTTCATGTATGTTTAAATATTCTTTAATTACTATTTACAATTATATGATTTTTTTTTTAAAATTTAATGCTTGCTATTTCTTATCTGTTCCTTTTATTCTGAAAAAACAGCCTAATACTAATTGACTTGTATTCTGAACAGAGAACTGCCCATCACAGAGACTCTGAAACGCCAAATCGAAGTACAGAACAGACTGCAAGAACATCTAGAGGTATGATAATTCCTCGTATGAGTATTTCTGCTGAAATTTTGTAATTTATGAAAGATCATCCCGTAAGTCTTTTGATCTTATTTTTCTCTAACAGGTACAGAAAATACTACAAGTAAGAATAGAAGCACAAGGGAAGTACTTGCAGTCCATACTAGATAAAGCGCAGAAGAGACTTTCACTTACGATGAATGGCAATAGCAATGTGAAAGATGAAAGATCCCAGTTAACAGATTTTAATTTGGAAATGTCAGGCCTGATAGAGAATATAAATGGAGAAGACGCAAAAAATGACAGTAGGATCATGGAATTGAAGGATCCAAATTGCTCAGCTTTCCACGTTTACCAAGACAGATCAGAGACAAGGGGTAGTAAAGATGTCAAACTCCAGGTTGGAGAAGGCTGCATACCGTTTGATCTGAATATGAGAATGTAACTTTGATCTTGTCGTTAAATAGGACTTGTTCATAGGTTATGCTAATACTCTAACCTTCTAAAGTTTTCATTTTCCTGTATTTTTCAAGTATGAGTTGAGTTTCATCAATAGCAATTAAATCTTATTTTCCCTGTAGATATTGGCTTGTGTTCAAAATGATAATTGTTAATTGATTTATTGTATTGAGTTGACTATTAGCATATAGATTAACTACAAATATCTAATTGTTCTTTTTGTTATTTCTGAAGCATCTTATTCTTGAGAGTGGATGGCTTAAAGGTGTCGTTTTTATAGTTGGGATCCTTCTAAAACACCTCGTGAACTAACCAAAAAAAACATTTTTAAATCAAGAATGAGAATTACGGGGATTAGATTTCATTTTTCTGATTCTCTTTATGCCCGGTAATTGATAAAGTTATTTTTTATGACCGAAAAATTGCAAGCTCAAGTTATGGAAATTATTTTTTTGTAAAATGTAAACGGAAGATTACGTAAATTGATGAGAGCCAGCTAACTAATTATTATTACCACAGGAATGTTGCATATCGTTTACAAAAAGCAAAATACGTATTGCAAGTTTCTAAAGCACTTATGTTTCAATCCAGATGATAGATTCACAGCTTACATACTTCGAAGTGCTAAGTTAATTGTAAATTTGTAATTTAACACTTCTATGCAGTGATATTAATGCCGGTATATAGTAAGTGATATATACTGTACGAGATCAAAATCGGTACGAAATAAATAGTCGTTATATTGAGTTTAAATATCAGTTGGTATTGACTCGTTTCGGATAGTATCGGATAGTATAGGCCGGTATTCAAAATACCGACTAAATATTGATTGGTATCAAAAATTTAAAAAAATAGGAAAACTTTTTTGCAAAATTTTTAAAATCTTTCGCCCTCCCTTCTAATTCTCCTTTCTCCCCTTTTTCTTCCAAAGTTTTTGTAGTTAGTTATTTTATTTATTTCAACTTATATCATTATTGTGAATTTTTAATTTTTGTTTTTAAAATAATAATAAATATTTTTGTTACTAATAATAATTATAAAAATAAATTATTTTATTTAAATTTATTTTAATAATTTATATAATATTTATTATCATCATCATCGTCATCGCACCCAGTCTGAAATTTCGCAGTGAAGCGGGATCTGAGGAAGTCATATAGTACGCAGTCTTACCCCTATATAGTAGAGAGGATATTTTCGGTAGATCCACATGCAGATGTGACATGTAAAGTACTGATGCAAGACACATAAGTAAAGAAAAAAAGGACGATTTAGGTGACCATCCCGGAATCTTTCCCCGACATGTAGTCAAACTCCCTATGTGATACTTGTGTCGTTTACCCTTATCCTATTACGCCAGACTTTCTTACTTCTAACAATTGCCTCAGTGAGGACGAACTCTGACATATAGTTTTTGATCACTTCCTTCCATGTCTTGTAAGGTCTTCCTCTTCTCCTCTTGTAGCCACTTAGGTCTATCGACTCATTGCGTCGTACTGGAGCATCAGAGGGCATCCTGCGCACATGGTCAAACCACCTAAGCCTTATCTCTCTCAACTTGTTAGCAATACTTGCCACCTGTAGTCTCTTTCTAACTATCCGATTTCGAACCCTATCTCTTATGGTAATGTCACACATCTATCTAAGCATACGTATTTTTATTACCACCAACTGTCTCGTGTGTCTACGTTTAGGTGGCCAACATTTTGTCCCATATAGCAAGGTGGGCCGAATCGCCATTTTATAAAACCTCCCTTTGAGTTTTATTGGGACCTTTTTATCATATAAAAAACCTGATGCACTCTACTAATTGATCCACCTAGATCTAATACAATGTAATATATCGCCATCAATATTCCCATCTCTCTGAATGATAGATCCGAGGTATTTGAAATTCGATATTTGTGATATGATGTCAGTGCCAATCATTACCTCCACCTATTGTACCATCTGGTTACCTGAGAAATGACATTCTAAATACTTCGTCTTGAACTTACTCATTTTAAAACCTTTCGACTCTAACGCTTCTCTCCAACATTCTAGCTTGACATTAACCCCCACCTTGGTCTCATCTATCAGGATAATATTGTTAATAAAGTATTAATAAAAATATTTTATTTTTTAAAATAAATAATTTAAAATTTATTATTTATAAACTAATATTTATTTTATAAAACTTTAATTATTAAATAAAAATTTATTTGAAATTGATATATTTTAAAAATATATTTTAAATTTAATTATATTTATTAATAATTATTAAATTAATTTTATAAATTAAATTAAA
>JANTNU010000001.1:15619271-15631221 GCA_024752395.1 Erythroxylum havanense
GACTTGTGCATTGTGTAAGTCGACTTATACCTCTACGATTTTGATAAGTCGACTTGTATATGTGATAAGTCGACTTAAATTATGAATGTTTTGTGATTGTTGGAATTGGAAATAGTTAGGAATGGAAAAACAATAATGAATGTTTTGTGATTGTTAGAATTAGAAATTGTTAGAAATGGAAGGAAATGGAAATGACATTATGATTGTTTTGTAATTGTTGAAATTGCAAATTGTTGGGGTATGTTTTGTTTTACTTATTATATATGTTGAATGTTTTGAGTTGTTAGCTTTTGACTTATATAAAATGAGTTATTTAATATAAGATGGATATGCATATTGTCATTGTGTACTGAAATTATGTGTTATTTGTTTTTGTGTATAAATAAATGAAAGGAAGTTCAAATACTCCCGATCGACCTACTTCAGGAAGATACAGTGATCCAGCTTGGGTTCACGCTGATACAGTTTTCAGTCAAAAGAATCACACCATTTGTTTATTTTGTAATAAGCATTTGAAAGGTGAAGAAATTACCAGATTAAAAAGGCATTTAGCTGGGGTTAAAAGAGATGTGGAAACATGTAAAAAGTAAGCCATAATGTGAAGTGACAGATGAAAATATTGCTTGATGAACATCAATCTAAGAAAGATAGAAGGGAAAGATTGAATTTTGAAATTGGTAGTGAAAGTTCGTCTTCTAGTTTCCATGGTGATTATGGAAATGTTGAAGGTGGAAGTGGTACTGGTACTAGTACTGGTAGTGTTTCATCTCAGCCTCAGGATCATGAAGAATCTGATGTGAGGAAGAGAAGAAGGCAGGTGACTAGTTTCTTTGCACCACGAACAACTCCTGAAGTCCAACCTTCAATTTGTAGTGCAATGCAATCAAGAGATACAACTCACAATGTCGATATGGCAGTAACTAGATAGTGGTATGATACAGGTTCTCCATTCAATGCTTCTCAGTCTTATTATTATCAACTTATGATGGATGCAATAGCCTCTTATAGTCCAGGATATAAAGGGTCATCGATTGATGACTTAAGAGGTAAACTTTTGAGTTGTGTTGTTTCTAAAATTAGAAATTATTTGGCTGAAAGAAGAGAGGGTTGGGGTACTTATGGTTGTTCAATTATGTGTTATGGTTGGACAAATATGAGACAAGATCTCATTATAAATTTTTTAGTTTATTCTTCAAATGACTCTATGTTTTTGAAATCTATTGATGCATCTGGCCTTATTAGAAATGCTAAAACTTTGTTTGGGATATTTGATGAAGTTGTGAAAGAAGTAGGGGCGAAAAATATTGTTCAGTTTATTACTGACAATGATTTGGCTTATAAAGCGGCAGGGAAAGGTTGTAGAATATCTATAATTTATTTTTTTGGACTTCTTGTGTTACACATTGCATTGACTTAATGCTGAAGAATATAAGAGATTTTAGATATTTTCCTGTTATTGATGAGACTACGCAGAAGGCTAAAAATGTGACAAAATTCATTTATAATCGTGTATGGGTTTTGAATTTGATAAGAAAGTAATTTACCAATGGTAGGAATTTGTGTCATCCTGCTGTGACAAGATTTACAACAAATTTCGTATCACTTCAGTCTTTTGTTTCAATAAAGAAAGAGTTAAGATAAATATTTACAAGTAATAAGTGGGTTGCATCTCAGCATACTAGGTCTAATGTTGAAATGGAGGTTTGTAGTATTATACTGGAAGAAAAAAATTTTTGGTCGCAATGTCAATTTGTTATCCGAGTTTGTGAGCCTTTGGTGAGGATGCTTCGGTTGGCTGATAGTGAAGAAAAGTTAATAATGGATTATATTTTTATGCTATGAAGAGAGCAACGGAAGCAATCAAGACCAATTTGAAAAATAAAGTCTTCTTTATATATATATCATTCTCTCAATCATTATTGAGATAAGAGAAAGACAACTTTCTTCTCCATTATTTGCAGCTGAGAAATTTTTGAATCCTAGTGTGTGTGTATTTTAGATTAGATCTTACAAAGCAAGCTAAAGTTAGTAGAGGAATGTTTTTCACAATTACAGCAATTGTTCCTTATGACGCAATACAAGATCTTTTAAGTTCAAAAATGAAGCTTTATAAGTTTTCTTATGGGAATTTTGGAATGTAGATTGCTATTCGACAAAAAGGAAAACTCTCTCCAAGTATTACTTATTTCTTATTTTTTTGAAAATTAATTATAACTTTATTTTGTTTATAACATTATTTTTATTATCTTATAACTTGCAGTTTCTTGGTGAGATCAATTCGAAAATAGTGCTCCAGAATTAAGAAGATTTGCGATTCGAATTTTAAATCCATGTATGAGTGCAACTAGATGTAAACGAAACTAGAGCACATTTGAATTTATCCACTAAAAAAAAAGAAATAGATTGAAGCATAAGAGGTTGAATGACTTGGTTTATGTTCGGTATAATTTAAAGCTTCGAAAAAGGTATGTTATTTTCATTATTATCATTTTTAATTTTGATATAATTTCTTATAATTTTAATAATTAAATTTAATTGTTTACTAGGAGTCTTAATAGCACAAGTAGTTCAAATGATCCAGTTGCCATTAATAATATTAATGTTTTGACGGATTGAGTTTTTGAGAAACCCAATCTGATTGATGTGAATAATTTGGATATAGAAGATAATTTTGGATGGGAAAACATTGACATATCATTTGGTGTATTAAATTTGAATGATAATGATGATGAAACTCCTCTCAATGATGAAGATTTTGTACCAAATGATGACTAGGGTCAGTGTAGTTTTAATGGATTTTCTTCTATTGATGATTGAATTCTAGGTTTTTGTTTTTTCTCTTCTTTTAATTTTAATTATATTTGATGTTTATGTTAAATTCTATATATATAATGTAACTGTAATGTTTTGTTTCAGGTTTAACTTTTATTTGATTATTTCTTCGTCATCAACTATTTGTAAATTATTTAACGATATTTATTTTTCTTTTTATTGAATGTTTTAAATCTTTTGATGTAATATTATTTAATAAAATAATGTTGTATTATTGTAATAGTTTTAATACTTTATATTATTTCTAATTTTATAATTGTATGATGATGATTGTCTTTGTTTATATTAATTATGGTCATTATTTATGTTAAATATTTAAAAATTATTTTTATTTCATATTAATTGTCATTATTATTTATTATTAAGATTTGTAAAAACATGATTGATATAAACAATAAACTGGTAAAATATACAGTACAATTATACAATATATTAATGAACTATTTTGTAAATTTTAAAAATTTTATGGACTAGTTTATAAATTTAAAAAATTACCCGAAACAATACTTGTACTAACCGGTACCGATACAGCTCCGTTCCAGAATTCAATCCGATACCGAATCCAGTACAGCATTCATAAATTTGATTTTAATCAAGCAAAGATTGAGAGTAGCATAATTTTGAATATTGGTTCATTTGGGGGGGAAAAAAACTCCACTTTTGAATTGTTGAAATAGTCAAGCCCCAGGAGAGTTGAGAGTTTTTCTGATAGGGGATTAGGCGAGTTTCCTGATTCTTTCAGTGCTGCACCAGAAGGCTGCATGTAAACATTGGGCGGTAAGATGGAAAAACTTACATTGATGGTGCACCAATCATTGCTGCAACAAAAATACATACTGGTGGAGCTAACAGCACGATTCTCAATTCTTCCACTTTAAACTACAATATCAAAACGCCTGACTTCCATACTAAATCATCCCAACATCAATGGGAAATTTTGGCTTTACTTGCATGGCTTAGCAAACTACTACACTGTTTTCTGCAGCATACCAACATAACAAAACTTAATAGATGCAAGGGATTCAATTATTGGATACAAATAATTCGCTGTACAATTCTTGTCATGTACAGGAAGCCTGTGACTCCAACTGTGACTTAAAATAGTATATAAGCTCAATCATGTAAGAAAGCGCCGATTGCAAAAGGCATTTGGAAGATTAATACCTACTAGAAATAGAATCAATCAAATAAGGTTCGGTATGCAATTACTTATTTTCTTCCACTTTCTGCTTCTAAAGTATGAACTGGTAGAAATCAAATCTTCGTCTCTTAAAACTAACCCTGCTCGTTGTCAAACTGTTTCATGGATGAAATGGTTCCGTTCTCCTTATTATTTGAGTACCATTTGCATTTCCCCCTTTTTCTTCTTGATGTTATATGTTTGCTTAGTGCACCTCTTTTCAGTTTTTCTTCACTTTATTGCAAAATTTAATCTAAAACATAAAACCAGAGTCTTTGTGAAGGCACCGAATTGTGAATCAAACACATTCTCTTGCCTGGAAAATGATTTTCGTGTGCAATCAGTATAAGGTCAGTAGTTTCAGTCGATCGATGATGGATCACTCTCAAGGATTGGAACTACAGCAGATGAGAGCTCTATATGTGATACACGAACTGCACCAATTAACCGTTCTGGCAATTCATCTACAGTGTTTGCCTGTGAGGGACAAAAAACATAAAACTGACGTGCAAGAGAAAGAGAAATGAAACACCCTGGATAATATAGTTTGCTGTAATCATGAATGCAGCACTACATGCAAAATTTCTTGAAATGATAAGAATAGATGACGATTAATCAACCTTAATTTGGTTCCCAGAGGAATGCTTAGGACATTATGGCACATGATACTTCTTAAAAGCTTAGCAAATTATGGCACACGATACTTCTTAAAAGCTTACCACACTCAGAGCAAGGACATAAATGAGTTCTTTGAATGAAGTTACATCGCCATGAAAATAATAACAATAACAATGTCTCAATAAGAATTCAGCTGAAATGCAAGATTTAGGGAGATTTAAAAGTACATAACCTTATTCCTAATTAGTAGGGAGACTGTTAAAAAAAAAAAACCAAAAATCAAAAATCAAAACCAAAAATCAAACATATAAGCATTAACTGAGTGCATATTCATGTCAAACATACTAGATAATTTAACAGAAGAGAGCTAGACAATATAATTGTATTTTACTACTCTTTCCTCTTTTATTCCATTGTCGTTATTAAGAAAGTATCAAAGAAAGCAATTAAGGGCTTGATCCGATCTCAAGACCCTCATAAGAAATTATATAAGGATTATACAAGGAAGAATCAATTATATAAGGAAAGTCAACATTAGGAATAAATAAGAAATTATCGTAATATACACTTTCATAGGCTATAGATCTAAAAATTATAATAGCAAGAGTCAATGTTATAAGAAAATCACATTAAGAATAAATAGAAAGTTATCCTAGTTACACACTTCATAGTCTATAGGTCTTCGACTTTTATTAATACTCCTCTTCAAGCTGGAGCGTACTTATCATAAGTTCCTTCCCATGTTACCTTAGCTGATAGATCTACTTCTTTTGTTATTGGATCTGGCAATGTTAATCCCACTCTATTAATATCTGTATCATCTATCTTAAACTTACTAGGATTATCCTTTAATTTATTATCTGTGAGCAAACTCACTCGTACCCTAAATTGTTGTATCTGATTCTTTCCTGAGCATTGTACTTTTCAAGATCTTATAACGAAGAAGATTATTAGTAAAGGACGTGAATCAAGAGGTCTATACATTCTGGATACACAGTGCTAAGACGTATAGCTTGTTCAAGTGTCTTAACTCCTTTCGAAGCTCATTGCTAGTTAGGAAATCCCACTTTACCTTTGATGAAGAAGTTATATTCCCAATTTTATAATGTATCTTGCTTAGATTGCAAGTCTTATCAGTTTGCCAAACCCATCGTCTACCTTCACTCCCTCAAGTAACAAAAAGAGCAAGCTTTCTGTTTGAATTAGTAAATTTTGATGTTTGGGGCCCATGTCCTGTTGTATCTAAAACTGGATTTCAATATTGTCACTTTTGTATGTGATTTCTCTCGTATGACTTGACTTTATTTAATAAAAAATTATTCTCATTTTCACATTTCACTACCTTTTTGTGCTAAAATCAGAACTCAATTTAATGTCTGTATTCATACTTTGCAAAATGATAATACAAAGAATATTTTTCCACATCATTTCAAACCTACATGATCCAAAATGTTATTCTTCATCACTCTTCATGTGTTGACACACCACCTCAAAATGGTGTCGTCGAAAGAAAAAATCGACATCTTCAAACAGTCAGAGCACTCTTATTTCAAGCACATGTTCCTAAACCATTTTAGGCTGATGCTATTTCCACAACATATTTTTTGATTCATTGTATGCTTTCATCTATTCTTCACGGTGAGATTCCTTATAATGTCCTTTTCCCTTCGACCTCGAATTTTTGGTAGTACTTGTTCTGTATGCGATGTTAATCCTCATGTGACTAAATTAGATCCTAAATCTTTAAAATGTATCTTTATGTGCTACTCTCGCGTACGAAAGGGTATCGGTGTTATTATCCTACTTTAAACATATATCTTGCATCAGCTAATGTTTCTTTTATGGAAAATATGCGCTTCTTTCCTGATTCTTTGATTTCTAAGGAGGTGGACAATGACCTCTTAATTTATATGATCACCTATCACACTACAAACGCCATCTCTACATATGATCCTCCAAAGAGACTAGTTTTCTTTCTAAGATATTGTTTCCCATTTTTCTCCTACATTAAGATATATATGTGTGTGTGTCTGTGTGTGTCTTTGGGTAATTCTAAATAAAGAAAAGAGGACATCCATTTCCCCTTCTATTCCATGTCAGTGTGTTTGAACATCAATTATGTTTAATGGAACATAAAACTAGATGGCAATCCTCGGTTATAAAAGTCTTAATTCATGGAAATGTTCATAGCAGATAAATGTTAGTAAAAAGTTGATAATTCCATCATCCTACATACAACTTTCTATCACCTAAGCAGCTTGGGTTGAAGGTCAGACTGAGTCAACTCATTTATATTCCTCAAACCCATATATTACGGGACTCATAATATATCAATCTTTAATTCCTTCAAAACATAACATTAATATGTTAAATAGGTATCAAGTATATAGAAAGGTACCTGTACAAGAAAAGCCAAATAGGTATCAAGTATATAGAAAGGTACCTGTACAAGAAAAGCCATATCAACCACTAATGTTGTTATTACTCCAATTACAAGGCCCAAAACTCCATTAGCAACAGCAGAGGAACCAATATCAATATCAACCTACAGATATATGAACCATATTAGATCCACCAGATATATCAGCAAATATGTTTGTAAGCAATGTCATGTGCAAATGATCAAAAGTCTACTTCTAGATATGTGGGGCCACGTATGTAGGTGCAATCGACTGCTTTCCCTAGTAAACAAGGGGTGCTTCCAACACTCTGACGAACAATCCAGGAGCCCTGCACAATTAAGTGCCAAAAATGTGCATATTACTCATTTTAGTAATTACATAAAAGCAAATTGGCGGAAAAGGTTCTAAGAAGGTAAAACTAGCAAGTGATTCAATTTCTTTTCTTTTCACTTATCTCTTTTCGCTCACACCTGAAATTTTTTGTTAAAATTGGTCTCCGCTAACATGCTTAGAATTCAAAACTGGCTCCTAATCAGTCGATTAGATTGTATAACACTATCCAGCCAGAATCATGACAGCTTTTAGAAGCCCCAACAGCATAGCAAATTCACTTTCCAGACATAGGGAGACCAAATTCAAGTACCTTGGGAACTGATGGAATAAGCTTAAACCTACTATTACGAAATTCATCATCCCCATCAACAAAACGTTGCAAGAGAGATCCAGGTGCTAATTCTTTTGTTACAAAGTAAAAGACCATACTGTAGTGTGTTGAGCCAGGTACCTGTACAGAGCAAAATTCTCATGTTTTTTATCATACTATGAATGTTTAGTTCAAATCAATACTCGGAAAATGAAATAAACTCCTCACTTGCAGGTTAAACACCACAGAGAAAAGTCCATTTTCTGAAGCAACCTGGAAAAAGACAGTCAGACATGCATACAATATAGCCTTGGAAAAATGAAGGATAAAAGATATGGACATCATATGTGGTTTGCTTGATTCCTCAAAAACCCTTTATAGTTTAATATTCTAAAAAAGTTCTCTTATTATGTTACAATAGACATGTACAACCCATCTATTAATTTTTATATCAAAAAACTTGACAGAAGTGACACATGGCATGATTAAAATATGTCATGTGGCAGTTCCGAAAAAAAAATTGATAGAAAGAATTAACAAAAGGGGTCCATGTTCATTTAAAGAAGTGTGAAAAATTTTCTAAAAATATTAAATCATAAAGATTTTTTCAAGGACGAGTCAAACCACCGATGAGATGGGTGTCTTTATTTCAAAAATTAACAACCAAAAGCAGGTTCAATATTGTTGGCAGGATATGAAAGCATAACATCAACCTGCAGTGCATTCTGCTTATAAATATCACAGTAGACATCTTCATCTTACAGTAAAATTTGTGAACTCTTGGAGAATATATGTGCAAGACCAAAGTCCAAAGGTTTTATTTTTGGAAAATGCCCTTTCTATTATATATATACAAGAATATAATTGTAGTCTAGAAGTAGGGAACAACCTATTTGATCCAGAAAAATATGAACACTTTTGTTTGTAAACACAACACAGTAACACTTTGATACTTCTATTTCTGGCCACCAAGAGTAAAAGACAGATGTTGAACCAAAGGACTTCTTACTTGTGCTGCACATCCTTGACGCCTAGCCACATGGTCCATTCTTTTTGTGTCTTTGAACCAATCAACAGCAACAAGATCCATTAGGTGCTTTCCAGCAGGTATCTATACACACATACGTCAGAGAAACACAAGTAAGCATAACAGGGAATGAAGTCCTTAAAGAATATAAGTTCTACGTTTTAAAAGGAATAAATAACCAAATAATAGTGGAACCTTTGACTTGTCATGACAAAAGGTTTTTCCACGGACTCTGAAGTTGTTCCCTTCTGAAATTCGCCAACAGTGACGAGCATTGTCACGGTCATCTCTATGCAGATTACCCGATAAACAGGACAAATCAATTTGATCAGCTGGCTCTTCATCCAAAGCTTCATAGAAAAAAAGAAGTTGAAAAAGAATGTTAGCCTATAACCACATCCGCATAAGTACTTCAAAAATACATGACTAACATGGATTGTAACATCCACCTGCTTTCCTCAATTCATTATCAGACTTGGTTGAATAAGCCTAAGAAAAGGGGAAGGGGAGAGCAGAAGGACAAGGAACAAAAGTTAACAAGCAGAAAGATTGAGCAGAACATATATTATGGAAGAAATCTATGTACTGGAAGAAATTTAAAACATACCTCTTGGTCCTCCTCAGCTATCTGAAATTCTTCATCCTCATCTGAGTAGTCGTCCAGCAGTGTGGAATTTCTGCTTACAGCATTCATTTGGTCAAGAGAAGGAGCAAGATGAACAGAAGATTCTTGAGCCTTTAGGCTTCTTTTATAAGAAACCGAAGTTGAAGCCATATTGACCATAATTGGAATCCTAGGAGGAGCTCCTCTTTCATCTGTTTGGGCAAGCCATTCTCGAAGCCCTGTCATGATACGAAAGAAATGAAACAGAATTCTGGCAAAGAGGATCTGACAATTGTCAAATAGTTGTACATTTGAACAACCAAAAGAATGCAATAAACAACACAATATTTCACCAAAATATTGTGCTCCCCTTAGTGTGAACTAGTTGCCACCTGGCATCAATTTAAGTAATCAGTTCCACAAAACAATAAAAGAAATCCAGCCAACAATAAGGGGTTCGGTTTGACTGTGGATTCGAATCCTAATAGATGTCAGGATGAGGAATATTTCTATATATTTTTTAAAAAATAAAAAAAAAATCCAACTTGTTAACAAGCTCCTGAGGAATGAACCAACAATTTTCGATACTGGTAAAAAGAAACTGATCAAAGATATAGCATAGTCTACCAACTAGCTCACAGAACAATACAAAAAATTTGAAAAAGAAGAAAAGATGAGATATTAGTGTGAAACACTTGACATGAAAATCTATAGTAATAACTAATTCCAAAATAAAATAACAAAAGACGGGCACAGTTGACTAACAAACTTAGAAGGTTTAATGAGTCATGTCAAATTATAAAAGAACAGATTTTGTTACTTCATACTAATGAACAAAATTGATGAATATACCACATTTTATTAACCAGTTAAGCAAAAAGTGCATAAGCACTAGAAATTAACAGAAATTTTAAAAATCAAAATAAAACAAATGAGACTGTACTTTTTATTTTTGGGACATATTTAGGATATCAATTATGATAGGCATATAGTTTTTAGCTTGGTGCACGATTTCTCAAATAAATGAAACAGAACGCACCGGCCACACTATTCAACATCTGAAGAAGACAGTGTTGTTGAAAAGAGGGCATATAACCCACACCCCATCCTTTTAGATCAATCTGCATAAGATGCTGGACCTGTGATCTGGGTCTACCACCCCGAGGTTTCAGGGGAGATATATTAAACCCCCCACCTGCAGAAAAATTAGAATACAAGCAAATGAACATGTAAACATTAACATCAAAAATTCCAATCATTAAGCAAAGGAGATTAGAGGTATCTTACTCTCAAGATGAGCACGCACATAACCTGGCTGCTGACCACAATGCTCATGCTCTCTAGAACGAAATAACACAACTACAGAAGAATGCAGAAAACTCAAGTAATTTGACAAAGTTTTTTTTTTTAAGAGGAACTATTGAAAAAAAATACCATAGCTTCCATCATCATTTCGTCGCCAATAGCGCACATAGCAAAGGTCACGAGGCCAAACAAACCTGAAGCCGATTGAAACAAGAAAAAAATAGGAAGGGAAAAATATGATTTCTGAGAGGAAAGTAGAACTTTATAATAGAAATTTCATGCAGATAGCTCTGAAAGACAACGTGCAATAACTCATAAACAAAGCGTTCACTCTACTGTTGTACATATGAATACAGTAGATTATATTAATTTCTATTAGCCAATGAGTGTTAACTCAAATGGCATGTCATTTTTCCCTTCTATCAAACTATTAGGATATTCAATCCCCCAAGCGACAAAAGAAAAGAACTAGTATCACCATTTCTTTGGCATTCTCTCTGCATCTTCATCAAATGTTCGTTTCTTAAAAATTCATTTATATTTTAATACATACTTTTGAAGGACATTTTGCATAATCCTCAATTAATTAGTTGGAACAATAGTGCAATATAACTTAATATCATGATTTCTCAAAAAGAAATTCAATCCACAACACATACTTCATCATCAATTTCCAAAAGTTCTAAGGATAATAGTGCTCCAGAGATAGTCAAAGTTCAGCCAATTGACAAGTAGTATTGCTTTAAGGACATATTTTAATTCAGAATTAGGTATCCATAACACAAGAAAACTGTGTTTCGAGTTCGTATTTGGATCTTGAAATTAGGACTACTATTCCATTGTTATTGGTTTCATCCCAAATTGTGGCACCACTTTCAGTTGCAAATCAGAAAATAATTCTCTCTTGACAAAAATTCAGTACACCGTAGGCTAAAAGTCCACATCAGTGACTAATGCATCAAACTTTAAAATCTGATATTAAGAAGTGATTACATATGGAAAATTTAAACGTTATAAGTCATGTTTGTAGTGGAAAATATATTTTTGCTTTCCAGTCCTCAATTTTTTTTCTATTTCCATATTTTTCTTTTCCAGGGAAAAGCTGGATATAAAGAAGAGCATCTTCACTTTGATAACATCTAAAACTGTTTTTTCATTTAAGAAACCTATTAAAATTAACATCATTTAGTTACTGTTGAAGATTGAAAGATTGAAAGATTATTTTTATTTCACACAATTTCTGTACATAGGAACAATGTATCTATACAAGTTTCCTAGGACTATTTAGGAAATAATCTAACTATTAACTATAGGATAATCTAGCTATTAACTATAGGGA
>JANTNU010000001.1:15631321-15651039 GCA_024752395.1 Erythroxylum havanense
TAGGGAATCTCTCAATTATAGGAGAGATTATAGGTACAATTAATACAAGATCAATGCATAAATATCTATAATCAACAGTTACATAATCAGCATAAAGGTATATAAAAGTATTAGTACAAGTACCACTTTGAAATTTAAATGTGTTCATACTTTGAAATAAAATTAGCTTTCTTTTTCTCTCTACCAATATTATTTTTTGATGTAGATGAAAAGCTAGAAAATGATGCAATTGAATACTTTTTTTTTTGTGGAAAGGATTCATGAAACTACTACAGTTTCCCACAGTTGATTAGGCCCTAAGAAATGAAAATTTACCTGGAAAATGCCCTTGTTTTTCAGTAGAAGATTCTTTTTATATATATATAAATATGGCAATAACTATGGGATTAAAAATTAATAAGAGTAGCAACATACAGAAAAAAATGCAGCAAGGAAAAAAGACACAGCTATTTTTCACAGAGAAAACAAGAACAAAGAAACATATCTCAATAAATTTTACGCAAGGAATTTGATGAAAGAGGAGATTACATTGAAAACCATTCAAGTTGAAGTCTGTGATAGAGTATAGCTGTGTGCCCATCTACCTCTTCAACTAAACTACCATACTGGAAACTGCAATCCCACCTGCACAAGCAATGAAATAACCATAAACATCTACCGAGTTGTGTATTAGCAGTATACCATTTTAGGATAGTCAATTTCTTGATATTCTAAAGATTCTAGAATCCTAGGAAACTGTCTTCTTTCCCTAGGAGTGTGGAAACCTAGGAGACTGCTTTTCTTTCCTAGATGAGTGTCAATCCTAATACATTGATTCCTATTCTTGGAGATTATATTTTATTTTTCTCCCTACTCTAAAGTATATATGGGCGTGTAATCGTAAATCAATTTAGTAAGAAAATAATTTATTTTCCCTTCTATTTCATGGCATGGCATCAAAGCCCTAAAGGTTTTTCTAGGTAGTTCTTCAAGCAGCCTTCATTTTTGCATTTTCCTTGGGACTTTATTCTTCTTTGAACAGCCTTAATTGCTGCGTTTTTCTTAGGACTTTATACTTTTGCTTTTTCTTGTGACCAATATGTGTGCACCAAGATTACCTAAGGTTCAAATAAATGAATTTTTATTGGGGAGGAAATTGAGAAACTGAGAAATTTATTAGGATTTCTTGAGAAGTCCTTTAGAGTTGGTTCTTAGGCGCCCTTAGGTAAACGGTCATACTATTAGGATATTTGGCTATATTGCCTTTGTACATGTTCATATTCAACACAAGAGAAAATTTAGATCCTCATGTTATTAAAGGTGTCTTTTTAGGCTATTTACCTACACAAAAAGGGTACAAGTGATATGAACTTTCATCATGAAAGTTCTATACCTCAACTAATGTCACTTGCTTAGAAAACAAACCATAATATTTTGTCAATTCCTATCTTCAGGGGGAGAACTCAGTGATGGAAGATAGTATTGTTTTTTAGTTTTAAGTGCCATTTGACCTGCTTGTACCCGTCCCAAACTCATCTTCGGCCTCTAATCCTGTGTTTGTCCCAAAAAAAAAATCTCTCCTGTATCATGTAGCCTATGTTTGTCCCAAAAAATAAATCTCTTGTGTCAATCAAGACACAATTACCCCAGTGGCAAAAATGAATATTGTGGGGATTTTGTTATCCCTGGCAACTTATTTTGATTGGCAACTTTTGGAGTATATGATGTGAAGAATGCCCTCCTTCATGGAGATCTAGATGAAGAAATCTACATAAACATTCCACCAAATTTTGAAGAAAACACATGTTATAAAGTTTTTCAATTGCAACAATCCTCTGTGTGTTGAAACAATCTCCCAGAGCATGTTTTGGTAGATTTGCTAAAGTTATGAAAGGGTTGGAGACAAACAAAGTCGAGGCAATCACACTCTCTTCATCAAGCACACAGCTACAAGGGGAGTGACTGCATTTCTAGTGTATGTCAATGATATTACTGTAACTAGAAATGATGAAAAAGAAAAAGGGAAATTAAAGCAGCAACTAATCAAGGACTTCGAGATAAAGGAGCATGAAATATTGAATTTATTCTTAGTATTGAGATGGCATATTCCACACAAAGAATTTTCGTAAAAATAAATATGTAATTGATCTCTTGAAATAGAAAGGAAAGATTGGGTGCAAAATGGTCTCTACCCTAATAAACCCAAATCATAAGCTTGGAGAAGCAAAAGAAGAACCAGATGTTAATAGAAAGATGCATCAGAGCCTCGTAGGCAAGCTCATATACCTTGCCCATACTCAACCTAACATGGCATAGTTCATGCATGATCCAACATAGTCACATCTACAAGCTGCCTATAGGTCAAAAGGCAATCCAAAGAAAGGAATTCTATTTAAGAGAAATAATCATTTCATTCTAGAAGCCTTATACTGATGCAGACTATGAAGGATGTATAGGCCCTATTCAGTAATCAACAGATTGCATTAGCTGTTAACTGATTCTATCAGCGGTTAGTTGATAGCGGATTATATCAGCTGATTTAACCAACGAATGACATCAACTGCACATCAGCTGTTTATTAAAAATATTAATAAAATTAGTTATTAATATTAATTGTTTGTGTAAAATGACTTATGAGAGCATAATTAAAAAAAATCTTACATGGGTGACTTTAATAAATTGCAAATGGTTGTTAAAGAGATGAACATTTTAACCATAGTCTTTTTGAGATAAGATAATGAGAAAATATTCTAACCCAAATTCAATTATCTAAAAATGGTAAATCAAGTTCAAATACGGAATCAACCTCCGTGTATATTTGTTCTACTGTTTGAAATAGGATTACTTTATTCCTCTTTGTTCTGGTTTTCACAGGACCTTTATCTCAAGTTATTTAGAAAAGTCGTGTTCACCTATACTGTTTCATTATCTATGAAAAATTTATGCAACTCTTTTCATTTTCATCTTCGTTTAAAGTCAGCATTCTATTCCTAACCTATGGCTAGAAAATTATAGCTGCAATATCTAATAGGAGTTGTGAACACAACATTTCATATGCATTCTAAAACAACTGTGGAAGTCTCGAGATCCTCCTGCATATAGCTTTTAATGTTACTGCATAAAACAACTGTAGAAGAATTCAAAGGGCACAATCGTATTTTCATATTTAAAACTTTGGCTGTTGAAGGAAAACGCTCCTATATAGGAGTGTTTTCATTTTCAGCTTGTTGCTTTAAATCAGCCAATAAACCAACGAATTACCAAACAACTCAAATAGCATTTTGACCCTCAAACAACTAAATACAATCAAAAGGCTAAAAAAAATTATTGATCCTCCATTAACCAAACGAGGCCATAGTGGACCGAAGATCAACCACAAATTGCTATACTTTTGTTGGAGGCAATTTGGTGACTTAGAAGAGTAAGAAACAAATTGTTATAGATAGATCATCAGTAGAATCAGGCATGTGCGAGTTGTCATGGTTGAAGATTATTTTAGATGACTTGAAAGTTAAGTAAGATGGTCCTATGAAGCTCTATTGTGATAACAAATCAACCATTAATATTGCTCATAATCGTATTCAACATAATTAGACAAAACACGTTAAGATTGATAGAGATTTCATGAAGGAGAAATTGGAGGAAGGGCTTGAATGCATGTTATATCTTCCATCGAGAAACCAACTAGTTGATGTTCTAAGGGTTTGAATAGTCCAAGTTTTCATAATATTACTTTCAAGTTAGGAAGGGAAGACATGTATTCCTCAACTTGAGGTAGACTGTCAAGTTGCATATTAGTTATATACCATTTTAGGAAAGTCAATTTCTTGATATCCTAAAGATTGTGGACTCCTAGGAGACTATC
This sequence comes from Erythroxylum havanense, assembly GCA_024752395.1. Lineage (NCBI taxonomy): Eukaryota > Viridiplantae > Streptophyta > Magnoliopsida > Malpighiales > Erythroxylaceae > Erythroxylum > Erythroxylum havanense. The sequence continues at coordinate 15,635,166 of JANTNU010000001.1, forward strand.
TTCTTTTCATAGGAGTGTAGAATCATAGGAGACTATTTTTCATTCACAGGAGAGAGAGGAATCTTAGGAGATTCATTCCTATTCTTAAAGATTGTTTCTTATCTTTCTTCCTTCTCTAAGATGTATATAAACATGTAATCCTAAATCATTTTAGTAGGAAGACAATTTATTTTCCCTTCCATTTTGTGACAATATCAATTCTGAAAATAGAAATGAGGGGACAAAAGATAGGGCATTATGCAGGAATCTCTCAATTAATAATTGAAATTTTTGAACTATTTTGTTTAACCATTTATGGCAGACCGTCTAAATATAAAGCAGAAAAACAGCAAACATGGAAGCAGTTCATATAGAAAACATGGGAGCAAATGCCTATGCACGCATGCATGTTGAGTCTTCTCCTTTTATTTCCTCAGCTCTAGAGAATGGAAGTGGCCTGTATATGCTAGTTACTTTCAACATGATTGTGCTAAGGTTTGACTATCATTGCCACCCCTCACCCTCCCCATAAGTAAACAAGGAAGAAGAAATCCAGACTCTTACATTTCAAGAACTTTTTTCCGTTTACAAATTCAAATTATAGTTGAATATGCGCATATGTTTGTGGATGTATATTATTCAGATAATCTTTTCAAAATATAATAATAACTCTTCAACGATAGTGTTAAATTTTCTGTTAAAAGAAAAAGAAACACATACTCAAAACGTGTTCCATCCATTCTCATCACCAGTTCAAAAATTTCCTCACAGGAAGCTTCAATCACACCCACAGCTTTCATTGCTCTACTACAGCTCCTTTGCTGCACATAGCTACAATCAATCACAAGACTAATAACAGCATAATTCATAGAAATACCAAGTCTTTAACGTTAAGTAAATAGTTCATACAAGGTAATCAACTTCAAGAAGCTCTTCAAAGATACGAAGTCCTGTCATGTACAGATTGAAAACAGCAATAAACTCTCGTCAACTGCATCTCATCTACACTATTATAACATGGCCAGAAGCTTTCAATTCAAATCTTTAACTTGCTTCCTGGAGTGTTTATTATGTCTTGAAATGCTAAGGAACACAAAAAAGAAAGACCTTATGGAAAATCACTAACCATTTTGGCATTGTAATAGACGCCAATACTTCCTAGAAAATGCTTGATTGTTGATATTTTGTTTTGACAATTCTGAGTCTTCACGTGTCCAATCAAGCATTGAATCGGGGATACCTACAATTTATGAATATGATAAGATTTGAATAGAATTTGGATTCCATGAACTTCACATTAGAAGTGACGGACATAAAGCAGAACCATTTCCAACAGTTGTCCTCTGCCAAATTTGTTCGTTAGTTTCCTCTTCATCCTCTTGCCCACTGCACCTACAGAAAATTAATACCTTAGGGGAGTATACAAGTCATACGTCATATGAGAATTCCACAGTAGAAACCTGAAACTACCATTAATGGAAATTTACTCAATAATACTAGTATCAAATTAGAATCATCATAGCAGTAACAATTTTTCAGCAAAAATAAACAAATTGTTCTCAAAATATGCCCTCCTAAAAATGAAAAACTTTTGTAATATAGGGAAAGCTATGGTTAAAGACATAATTGAAACTAGTTGATGAGTATTAAAGGTTCATCAATTATTAGTTAAACATACAAAAAAAAGCACGTGAATATTGTTCAAGAGGCACTCACTGACTTTCATGATCTGAAGAAGCATTCCTCCCATTATCCATCCCAGATTTATATTCGAAAGATACATATTTGTTACCATTTGATACATGGGAGTCATGATGCTGCATAGATCACAGTGACGTAAGTCGTATATGCATCATTCCAAGCAAAGCAAGAGCCATCTTCACCCATTAAGTAGATGAATGCATAAAGACCTTAGAACAGCCAGGAAGAGTAAAACTACTCACTGTTCAGTATAATATTTTGATTCTATGAAAAGACTGTGCATTATAAAAGGAGAGAACTCCAGAAACTATATTCTAAAAGATCTGCTATTAGTTCTTTAAATAAAAAAATGAAAATAGAAAAGGAGAGGAGCTTATGCCCAGGGTGACTGAGACGGTAAGAATCCATTCCAAGAAACACAAACCTGATCAATTACGAAATCAATCTTTTCCTTCCAAATTAATGCTTCCTGAATGTTAAATGCTGCCATCTGCGATAGCATCACACCTCAAAAGAGTCAACTTTCATTATGAAAATAGACAAAGAATTGTTCTAACATTTAAAGAAGGCAATTTTATATGCCAGTCATCAACTTCATCATCTCATTTCTCCAAAGACAAATTAGGTATCAAATTATACACTGAACTAACATAACATGACTGCAGTCAAAAAATGCAAGGGCACCTCACCGTGACTCTATCATTCTTTTCTTTGATGTTGTACACAGACAAAACATATACCATCTGCAGGAACAAAAAAAATCTGAAGCTTAACATGAAACTTCACATAATTAAATTGTATTCAGTTATATGGAGCATAGTAATCAGCAGAACACCATAGCAGCAATATCACAACAGAGTTTGATCTCAGTAGGAAACTAATAAGTTCATAGGGATCATAGAAAGAAAGAGAGAGAGGTGCACCCATACAATGGCCAGTTCAGAACTGAATTAGTTAAAACTGAAACAAGAGGGTATAGAAAATATTTTTAAAAAAACCCACTTTATTTCTCTGATTAGATGTAATTTATACATGAGTATAATCTATTCTAATACTAATACTACTGGATTTTTCGTATATACCAACTTATCTTATCTATAGTATATCTTATCTTATCTACTAGAAGATAAACTTATCTCTTAGAAGATAATCTCCTAAACTTATCTATGATAATTATCCAACACTCCCTCTCAAGTTGAGGAATAAATATTTACCATTCCAACTTGCTTAGAATTGTCTCGAATCTAGGCGTAGGCATGATCTTTGTGAAGATATCAGCTTCTTGTGCTTCAGTAGGGACATAGCATAGATCAATGCCCCCTTCTTCTATTTCACATTTGATAAAGCTCCTGTCAATTCTAACATGTTTTGTTCGATCATGTCGAACTAGATTCTTCACCATACTGATGGTTGATTTACTATCACTGAAAACTTTGGTGGGACAGAAAGTAATGATCTATAGGTCCTGCATCAACCTCTCTAACCAAATAACTTCACAAATTCCTTGTCAATTGCCCTAAACTCTGCTTCTCTGCTTCTACACTGCTTCTTGCTACTACGAACTGCTTCTTGCTTCTCCATGTGACAAGATTCTCCCATAGTTTAGTACAATAACCAGAATTTGACCTACTGTCTTCAATACAACCAGCCCAATCTGCATCCGTGAACCCTTCTATGCTTCTTTTCTCATTTTTTTCTGAAACATTAATCCTCTAACTAGACTGCCTTTAAGATATCTCAAAATATGGTTGACTGCCTCTAAATGTCTTTGAGTTGGAGAGTGCATAAATTGGCTAACAATACTCATAGAATAACCAATATCTAGTTTGGTTAGTGACAAATAGATAAGTTTTCCTACTAAACTTTGCTGTCTTCCTTTGCCAACAGAAGGATCTTCTTCATTTTTCTTGAATTTTTAGTTTCTCTCTATTGGAGTTTCCATAAGTTTGCAACCCATCTTTCCTGTTTCCTCCAGTAAATCAAGAATGTATTTTCGTTGAGATATGAAAATACCTTCCTCACTTCTAGCAATCTCCATTCCAAGAAAATGTCTTAATGCTCCGAGGCCTTTTACCCTAAATTCCAGCCTCAATTTTTGTTTAAGATCATTGATCTCACTAGTGTCATCACCTGTGATTATAATATCGACCACATATACAATCAAGATGGATTTCTTTCCATTTTTTCCACACTTCACAAACATTATGTGATCAGCTTGTCCCTGTTTGTATCCAAACTGGCAAAGAGTGTCACTGAACCTCTTAAACCATGCTCGTGGAGACTGTTTGAGGCCGTATAAGGATTTCTTTTCAGTTTGCAAACTCTTCCCCTTCCTTCTTCGGTTTCAAAACCTAGTGGTAGCCTCATATATATTTCCTCATCTAAGTACTATTTAGGAAGGCATTTTTAAGGTCGAACTGATGGAGTTCCCAATCTAAATTTGCAGCCAGTGATAGAAGGGCTCTAATTGTGTTCAACTTCGCAACTGGAGCAAATGTCTCCTCATAATCTATTCCATAGGTTTGTGTAAAGCCTTGAGCCACTAATCTAACCTTATACCTTTCAACTTCTACATTTGTCCTATACTTCACGGTGAACACCCACTTGCTACCAACTATCTTTTTCCCTTCGGGTAGATCCACAATCTCCCATGTTTTATTATCGAGTAAAGCTTTCATTTCTTCAAGTATAGCCTCCTTCCACTTAGGTTCTTGGAATGCATCATGTACATTTCTTGGAATTCTTACACTGTCAAGCTTAGTAGTGAAAGCTTTAAACTTTGAAGATAACTTTGAGTGAGCCAAATAATTTGAAATAGGATATTTAGTACATGATCTTACCCCCTTTCGTAGTGCAATTGGCACATCTAAGTCACTTACCATAGTCTCTCTAGGAGCCGATTCCTGGTCCAATGATTGGCCTCGTTGAGGAGCTTTAGACCTTCGAGGATACACTAAGGTTGGTTTTTGAGAATTGGTTCTCCCACTGAATTGGATTAGACAGTTTCAGGTTCAATGGTAGGTGTTCGTAGTGTTTGTGGGTTTAGGAAGAAGAGAATTAAGGAGCTTAATGGGAGGAAATTGTTCAAGAAGAACACCTAATGGGGTTCCGAATTTAAGAGTTTTTGAAGGAAGACGATTTATCAAGTATGAGGCAGTTAGAATGGCTTCTCCCCAATAGGAATTTGGAACAAAGCTAGTAAACATCATAGATCGGGCTACCTCTAAAAGATGACGATTCTTTCTCTCCGTTATCCCATTTTGTTGTGGGGTATAAGCACAAGAGCTCTGGTGAAAGATCCCATTTCCATTGAGATATTGAATAAAATCAGTTGAAAAATATTCTCTCCCATTGTCTGTACGCACTACTTGAATAGAGGTCTGGAATACATTTTGGATGAGTTTGTGGAACTGTTTAAAAATATGATAGGCTTCAGATTTGTCTTTCATTAGATATACCCAACATACCCTTTTATAATCATCAATGAAACTAATAAACCAACGAGTACCGATTAGACTTGTAACTCTGGCAGGACCCCAAACATCACTATGAATTAATTGGAAAGGTTTTAAGGGTATGTATGACTGTATGGGATAAGTATTTTTGCTTTGTTTTGCAAGGACACATTGCTCACAATATAAAGAAATATGATCTTTATTGATGAAAAGGTTTGGATATAAGATTTTCAAATATGGGAAATTAGGATGACCAAGGCATTGATGCCATAACATAACATCAAATTTTGACATAACTGAAAGGGAAATCCTATGTAGTGATTTGGATTCAGTAGGAGTACTCTTTCCTGAGAAGTAGTAAAGTCCATCTTTCTCCTCAACACTGCCAATCCTCTTCCCCGAACACCAGTCCTGAAATTCACAATTAGATGGAAAGAATGTCACAATACAATCCATGTCCTTGGTTAATTGCCTGACAGAAAGTAGATTATAAGTTAACTTAGGCACATAGAGAACAGTATTTAATGTCAGTTTTGGCAAACAAACTCTCCCTTGACCAATAGCTGGTGACCCTTTTCCATCCGCGACCCAGACATTAATTTTCTAGTTACGTGGCTCATATTTTTCAAAGACATTCAAACACCTAGTCATGTGGTCTGATGCATCTATGTCCACAATCTAAAGATTTTGACTTAGGGACTTTGATAATAATGATTGACACAGGTTACCTTTATGCACTAGTATTGCAGTAAAGGTTTGTTGGTCATGTGAGTCTTTCTCAGTTGTGATTTTTGTCTAATTCAAGAGTTGATGGAGTAGTTTAATCTGCTAGGGGGATAGGTTCAGCCCTGTGGATTTGCTGGTATCGGATTCTGCTACATGTGCTACTTCCCGTTTTGTTGAACTCTTTGGTTTTTAGGTTTCTAATCTGGTGGTTTCCCATGTAATTTCCAACAGGTCTCACGAGTGTGGTAGGGCTTATCATAGTAGTCACACCACTACTTGTTCTTGGTTTCTTACTCTCGAGTTTGGTAAGTAGACTCCTTTCAAGAGTTTGCCACTAAAGCTGAGCCTTAAGAGGTTCGTTCAGAAGTGTGTGAGGTAAGCATGACCTTTTTCCTACTCTCTTCCCTACGAACCTCAACAAACATTTCTCGGATTGATGGCAATGGCTTTAAGCCGAGTAAACCTTCCTCATACTTCATCAAGTCCAACATTAAGTTCCTGCAAGAAATCAAAAGGTCTCTCCTTTTCCAATAATTTTTCATACTTCTTGGCATCAGCACAACCCTCCCAATTTACTACATAAAATAGATCCATTTCTTGCCATAATTCAATAAGTAAGTTATAATACTCGGTAACCACCATATTACCTTGTTGAGTATTTCTGATTTTTGATCTGATTCAAAGCACTGAGAACTGTTTTCCAAAACAGAATATATTTCTTGCACAGCCTCCCAGATTTCTCTTGCAGTTTTGTAGAATAGGTAGGTTCTTCCTCTTTTTGGCTCCATTGAATTTATAAGCCAAGCCATGGCAATAGAATTCTAAGCTTCCCAAGCATCGTAAGTGATTGCTGTTTCGTGTGATTGAGGATCTGCCCCTGTTAGATATCCAGCCTTGCCTCTTCCTTTGATTACGAGCATGACTGATTGGGACCATTCTCGAAAATTCATTCCATTTAATCTATGTTGCCTGATTTGCAACGAAAGATTATCAATAGAGGGAGATGGAGTTTGGGCTGAAGGTATTAAGTAACTAGGTGTTTGGGATGAGGTTTGGGACTCATCAAAGGATCCGAAGGTTGGTTGAACTCTAGCCATGATGTGGCTAGAAAAATTAGGCTACCAAAATCGGTAGCTCTGATACCATGAAACAAGAGGATATAGAAAATATCAGAAGAAAACTCACTTTATTTCTCTAATTATATGTAATTTATACATGAGTATAATCTATTCTGATACTATTAAATTACTGGATTTATCATATATACTAACTTATCCTATCTATAGTATATCTTATCTTATCTACTAGAAGATTTATCTCCTAGAAGATAATCTCCTAAACTTATCTAAGATAATTATCCAACAAAAACATAAACCAAAGACCAACATCCACAAAATGATTCCAATTGTTGTCAAGCCAGTTAGAAAGTTAACAAGGTGAAAATCAAAAGTGTAATGGTGAAACAACAAGAACATTGCATAGGTAGTTGAACAACATCCACCAAACCTCCCTTGTAACTTTCCTTTCAGCATAGCAATGGTGATACAACAAGAACATTGGATAAATTGTCAAACAGCCTCCACCAAACCTCCCTTTTAACTTCCTTTCAGCATAGTTACATTGTTTTCAATTCTTGAGAAGTTACATTATTGATGTGTCAAGGGTTTAATAATTGGATATGATTATACTCTCAATGAAAAAACATGACGTAAAAGCAATTAAAACAGCCATATGGACTCTACTTTAACAATTCCAACCAGTGTCTTAAAAAGGATTCTTTCTACGTCGAGTAAAATTATAGCAATAAGCCAATAAAGAAATTAATAGCAATAATTTCCAAGAATAACAACAGGAATACTAAAAATTAAGATATATATGTATATTTTATGGAACAGGTTGTGAAACAAGAGTAGATGACTTGAGTGAAAGTTCCTCATATTCAAAGCATGGTGATTTCACATACTAGATGCCAGGTAACAACAATCGCAGTTCATCGTATATGCATTGAGACCACTCAACTGACTCAAGGTTATATGAATTAATGGTTCACTAGAGACAGATCAATAATACAAGGGTTAAGAAGACGACTTCAAGATAATTTTCTTAGACACACCACAATTTCAAATCACTCGTTTTATACCGGTGTTGCTATAATTCAAGTCAAAACCAAGTTCATTTATATCTTTTTACAATGAGAATAACAAGATTTATCTCCACAGAAGTAGCTCTCCATAGATGAGTAAGCAATTACTTGATGCTTAAATTCATCAACAAGCATTAAGTTCATTAAGAATGAGAATTACTAGGCCTATCACGATGGGAAGGTATGGGTATGGTCCCATCTTCAATGTTTGATAAATCCTCAACTTCCAAATCCCACATGCTTTTTAGTTTATGTTACTAAAGAAATTCCTAAGTCAAAAGTTGCACAACTAAAATCAAAATAAACTATATTATTATGACTGTTAAAACCAACCAGAAAGTACTGTAAAGTTGGACAGCCTTGTTTGACTGGTTCAGGAGTAAGAAAGCTGCCTTTTACATTGCTATCAACCACTATCCTACATAGCCCCATCAATGTAAGCATGTTCCTCCCTCTCTTTCACTTTTTTTTCTCTTTTCTCTCTATATGTTTATTTAATAATGGAAAAGAATTTAGATACATTCACATCATATGCATCCAACCTTCACATTAAGCATTCCCACTGAAATGCATTGGTATATTAACCTAAAGTCTACCACATACAATTGCAATAGCAAAATCCCCAGAAGGCAGCAGCAATGGCAGAGAAACACTAGACTCTGTGATGGTGCTTTACTCCCAAAAAAAAAAAAAAGTGACATCTTTACCTTGAACCCAATCAAAGTAAACTAAACTCAATTAAAGATCTTTTTTTTTTTTTCAAAACGTTTGGAAGCAACACAAGTAAAACACTTTCATATATCTAGGTTGCTTAATATGAACAGATTCAAAAATATTAACCGATGCATTTCTTTAATTTTTTTCACCTATTTTTTCATAAAAGGAGCAACCAATTACTTTTCCCCTATAATTTCAATCTTCTCAAGTCCAAGACGAGTTATGAGCACCATCATCACGATATCCAACTGGCTAAAAGCAATATTTTTTAACAGTTTCCACCAATTCTCCGGATTCTCTATGAAGTTACGAGAACAAAATTTCATAATGTAACAGAGCAAAAGCATAGTTTAAGAAAAAAAAACCGCTCACATGTCCGTGGTGAGTCTTCAAGCCACGATCCTCAACTCTACAATTTCCATCAATCAATAAGGTCTTGACAGGCAGCTGATTCAACATTCAATCACAGTATAGAAACTTCAACAAAAATCTCTATATTTTGTGAGCTAAATTGAAATAAGCAAAGTCACAGAAGCACAAGAAAGAGTTATTTAAACCTGACTATCTTGTGGTTTTTTCTTGTAATAAGCTAGAAGTCTAGGCTCAAGCACGAAATATCTCATGTGAATAAAAGATCGACCGATCTTTCTCCTCCCGTACCTCACCATCCACCCTTCGTATATTACTTTCGACATTCTCTCTACAAACAAAAATCAATCAAGCAATTCAAATGTAACTAATATCGCATAAACCTTAAGCTTCCTGCGCCATCACTGCCCTCTGAAGCTTAAGTGATTTGATCGCCCATAGCGAATCCTGGACTATCGTTATTATCGAATGCCACGCATTTCCCGGGAAAATTGAAAATAAAACAAGCAAACTTCCAAGTCTAATTCATTTCGTTTAGGAAATATCAAACAAACGGAAAATTAGAAATTGATGATAGGTTGTGACGACCAGAATTTTCCGGGTTTCGTTTCAGGACGAAGATCACAACAAACGACGACAAGAACAATTGACATGGACATTCTTACTTGAAAATCAAAATTGGGCGGCATTGGAAGTCTGGCATGTAAAGGGCGAGAGAGAGAGTGTGACAAGCACGTGGCGAAATGTCGGAGGTGTTAAAATTGAAAATAAACAAGGAAAGGGAGGGGTTGTTGGTCATTGGTATTGGCGTCAGTACAGGTTCTGGGGATCTGTTGCATCTGTGGACTTTGACTAGTTGTTCAAATCTTAGCCTTGATGCCCTCAGTTGCTACTTGCTAGCCAAACAGCCCCCGGGCGTTGGTTCAAATTACACGTGACGTTTGCGAAATGGAAACTTCCCCTCATTTCACGGGATTCATTTGACAATTAAGTTATGATTTATTTTATTATTTTAATTTTATGAATTTTGTTTTAATTTATTTCAAATTAAATATTTTAAAATCAAATAAGAATAACTACATAAATTTTGTTACACATAAAATAATTATTTATATGATAAGTTATCTTAAAATAGTTAAATACTTATATGATAATTTATATTAAATTGACTTTGAGATAGAATATTCTTTCTACAATTTAGAATGTTTCGGAAGGAAAACAATTAAAATGTCAGATATTTTAATAGTTTACAATACTAAAAATAATTTTAAATGATTATAAAAAAGTTTGGATCTTTAGATTCTTATTTATACAAGAGATCTATTTGTATGAGCTTATATCAGTAGAGCTTTTTTTAATAGAGTTTTTGTCAATACAGTTTATTTAGAAGAGTTTTTTTAAAAACTCAATTGATTATTTGACTGTTAATTAATCATAAAGTAGACTATTTTGTAACATAAAATCAAAAACAATTTTATTAATTTTAATTATATTTTATTTTGTAATAAAAATTATATATATATTATTTAAATTATATTAAATAATATGCAAAGCACAATCGATTAATTATTATATAATTTTAAACCATATAAAACATAAATGAAAATATATCTAACCAAATTTTTATATAGATTATAACATAAGTAAAACTAATATAAAAAATATTAAAACATATAAAAAAGTTAAATAATATTATATAAATCTCAAAATAAACTTGAAAATAAGTTTATAAGTATCGTAGAAATTATGAGTAAAAAAAGTAAAAATTATTAAAAATAAACTCATTAATTAATATATTAAAAATATTTTTTTAAGAAACTTCAAATTTAAACCTTCTAAAAATTATTTTTTATTGCTCAAAAAGTTATATATACTAAAAATTATTATTTTATTTTACAATTAAATATTTATTTTTAAAAAAATTGATGTCGCGACGTAACTGGGAAGGACTTGGCGGGAGCTTTGGTGCCCTTTGGCTCTGGCATTGAAGCGTCAAGGGCAGTCTGACGCATATCTCAAACGTTGGATGCTTCATAATTCGAGACAGACTCAATTTCCGTGGGGCTCTCCCTGGACGGGACCTATTCCAGAGGATCTCAAGGGTACCTGGACTGCCATAGCCACATTTATGTTGCAAAACTACCAGTCCATGCTTGATTACATTTTACAAACAGTGGGGTCGACCCAAAAGAGTACTTAATAAAAATTAACGTTATCATTATGATAATTAGTTAAAAAGAATTAATGAGTAGTATTATAATTAATAATGATTAGTTTGTATAAATTATTAAGAAATAAAATTATAATATATTATTTAATTATTAAAATATTATTTTAATTAATGAAAAAATTATATTTTAATTAATTATATTGTATTTATTTATTTATTTTTAATTAATTATAATGTAATTAATTATTATTATTATTTTAATTTATTATATTTTAATCAATTAATTCCAATATTATAATTAATTAATTAATTATATTTTAATTACAATATTTTAATTAATAAATTCTATTATAATTAATTATCATCATCATCATCATCACCTAGTCTGAAATTCCGCAATGAAGCAGAGTTTGGGGAGGTCCGATAGTACGCAACCTTACCCCTACATAATAAAGAGGCTATTTCCGATGGACTCGTATGCAAATGAGACAATATAATAATTAATTAGATTTTAATTAATTATAATATAATTTATTATATTATATTATATTATTTCAATTAATTATATTATAATTAATTATATTATATTTAAATAATTAATTTTTAAAATATTAAAAAAGAGTCCTTACTAAAAAATAAATTTCATTCTTCTTTATTCATACCAAAAATAATATACATTATTACCCTATAATAATAATCATCAATTAACCACTTAATCCCTCTCAAAGCCATCAACGGCTGTTTTCCTATTGACCATTTCTTTGTTGTTTCTCATCACCACGTTGCGATTTCTGATCCCACCAGGTCATCACCATCTTTTTCTACTATCACATCACATCAGTATTTTATTTTGACCAGGCATTGCTCTCCTCTCTCTCTCTCTCTCTCTCTCTCCAAAAGTTCTCTTCTTTCGGACTTTATGCGTTTCCATATTCTAATGGTTCTCTTTGATTTTGAGTTGTAGGTCTTCGAAGGAGCTTTTTGGATCCTAATTGTACGCCTTTCAGAGCTTCGGAGGCCTTAGTGAAACCACTTCATGCGAGTACGTGAATGCCCTTTTTCACTGTTACTCACTTTTTGCTATTTTGGTCTCTGTTCCTTCACACACAATCATGACCCCGCATGAGCGAAAAGGTTCGCTCTTTCATGTAATTTAGCAACCACTCTCTCTCTTTCTTTATTTCTTGTGTTTCATGTGGCTGCTGGTTTCTCGAGTCTGTCGGATTTGCCCAGCAAAAATGTTTTGTCGTTGTTAAACTCTTGAAGGTTAAATTGCATTTCCGTTACAAACTTTTACTTCTTACCTTATGAATAAATTCAATTTGCTACTCTTTTTTTATGAACAAAACTAGCTTTCATCAACTGTCTCAAAGTCGTTCTTTAACTTTTCCAGTCTCATTGACTTTGTAATGAAAGCGTTTTGAAGCAGGACCAGCTCCAATATGTTTGTTTCCTGAGAAAAGCTCGGGAGAGAATCGAATCGGGCATCTCTTATCAGTTTATAAACTCCTTATGGGTTTGATTCTCTTCCGTATAGTAGCTCCTGGTTCTTGTATAAACTCAATTAACGGTTAGAAAGGCTTGTAAGTGAATGATTTTATTTCAATTTTTACTTTTGTTTACTGATGCCGTTTCTTTTCTTCTGCTACTTCCTTTTTCTCTTTAGACTTTTGAAATCCTCCATTTGACTTTTGAAATCCTCCATTTAAGCTTTCTCTAATTAACTTGCAGTTGCACATATTCTCTGTACTAGTCAAGCAAATAGTTTCTTATCAAGTTGCAAAAAGTCTTACAAACGAGAATAATGATCAAAAATCTCCCTTTTCTATTAATATATTCGAGGTACAAATTCTTTGGCTAATAATCTAATTATGAATTTAGAACAACTGGCTGACGACAAACAGGAGTCGCAAAGATTTCGTGCAATCAATCTCAGTAGCTTGAAGATACAGATCGGTGCACCTTAGACAGAGAAAAGAAGGAAAAGAAGAACAAGAAACGAAAAGGCCAAAAAGGACAGAAGATGGGTTCTTTCAAGGGTCATGCTTTACCAGGAACGTTTTTCCTGTTGGTTGGAGCATGGCACGCATGGAGCGCTTTGGTTCGGTTTACATCAAACCCAAAGGCCTTTCGTGTCAGGGTTTGGAACCCCGTACCCGGTTATCACGGGAAGGTCAAGTACTTGGAGCTCTATCTTGTGGTTTTTGGTTCTTTTATCGATTTATGCATCGAGTTTTTGTACTCTCCCCACCTCAAGTTTTTCGTCAATGGAGTTCTCAATCCTTCTCACATGAACAATTTCGAGCATTCTGGGATGCTTCTCATGTTCTTTATATTTGGCGTTATCACTTTGCTATCAGAGAAAACGAGGTTGGTTGCTCTTTGCTTCAACGTGTTCTTGCGCGTTCGTTTTGTGGTAATTGAGAATATCTGATCATTCGTGATAAATGAAGAAAAGGAAGGGAATTGTGATTTCTCGGCATGTGAGGGAAGCATATTAAGCTGAAGTTTTAGTCAAACTAAACCTGATCCAAAGCACGAACGGATCGTGTATTTAAAGCGACAATACTTTTCTAAGATTGTTGAAATCACAATTTAATTCCGGACTTTCATTTACTTGATGATTCCTGTTATCTGTTATCAGAAACAAAATACAGAGTTGTACTCTGCAAACTATATCCTGGAGTCTAAAAGAATAAACAACCTTTGAAACGTTACCTGTTCACTTCTCAAGTCTGTTGGATTTCATTCTGAAGAACTTGGATATAAATCTCCTTTTTCTAAAAACTAGTTTAATAGCAATCGTTTATTTATTGTATATGTTATCAATGTGCATGTTCGGGTGCTCAATTTCAATATACAGGCTCGGTTCATTTATGTTTCCGTCAAGGTAACGACCTTTTCTCATTTCTAAAGTAACAAGAAAGAGTACCTTTAGTGGGCCTTCAATTGAGTCAGGCTTGCAGCTTTTGTTGTAGTGATTAGGTCCTGATTGCATAGTTCCTTCTTGAGTTATTGATTTGTTCAGCATGATCTATGTCTGCTTCAATCATTAGAAAATGTAATCTATTCAGATTTCAGTGTTTGAAAATAGACCCAAACAGTTACTCCATAAGATGGGTCCACTGAAAAAACTATCTTACAGGAACTGTTGTTGATTTCTGACTTCCACGGCAACTATCTCGTCTTAATTTGCAGGCTTCTACCTTTGCCAGATGAAGCTCTTGCTCTTATTGCAGCATCAGCATTTTGTGCAGAGTATCTACTGTTTTATTTTCACTCAACAACTCATAAAGGACTTGAAGGACATTACCATCTCATTCTCGTCCTCCTAATTGGACTTTGCATTTTATCAACCGTGGCTGGTGCCCTCCTCCCATCCAGTTTTCCTGTTGATTTGGCGAATGGTGTTGCTATTACTCTGCAAGGTCTCTGGTTCTATCAAACTGCTTTCACTCTATATGGTCCCATGATCCCAGATGGCTGTCAGCTTAAAGATGATGAAATCACGTGTAGATCAAAGGACAGTGAGGTTCGAGGCGAGTTGCTTGCTAACTTTCAGCTCTTCTCCTTGATCCTAGGAGTCCTTATCATGGTGGCGGCGGCATATGTTTTTGCAGCTTCAAGATACAGGCAATCAAATATTAGAAGCTTAAATATGGTTCAGATAAATTAGACTTTCAACAAATTTACCGTCTCACTTACCACCAAGTAAATGTACATCACAAGGACACGATGATCGATAGTAGCTCCTTTCATGATTTATCTTACAGATTGGAACTAGATTGACTCTTTTTTTGCTCTTGTTCTAAGATTAGAATCCCACTTTTGGCAACTTGTTTTGATTAGCAATCATTACTTGTGTACGTGATGCTTGCTAGTGAGTCATCACAGGTTGGAAAACTATTATTTCAAAAAGCCAACTCAAATTCTTCAATAGCCCAAATTCCTGCAAAAAGCAGTCATTCCAGCGTAACAATCAATCACCAGATGATGACATTTTTGTGCAAAAAAAGAGAAAAGCTTTACGTGAACTGGAGCAATAGAAATGAAGAATGCAGGACAGCTGGAACTGAAAAGAATTAATAATCATTCAACAGGAAGGCTGGTGACGACAAATCGGAAGACCTTACCAGTGCCGGCCTCCCATAAAAAGGGGCCTCATGGCCACCCTCTTGTGATAAATGCGCTTTGTTATTCTTCTAATGTGCGACTTTTTCTTCCTTTGTTTGGCTGTAATGAAGATAGAAGAGTATTAAATGTAGTAATAAATATAGGTAACATTGGTGGAGAACGTTGACGAGGCTGTTAAGATTTTCATTTTTCGAGAGTAATAAACTTAAGCAACTACCAAGATTTAACGTGAACTTTTTATATTTATAAATAGTTTTGAAATATCTAGGTATTTTTTTATCTTTTAATTTTTTTATTTTCATCAATATATGTATTTAAGGTATTTCAACACAAAAATTAGCAACAAAAAATTTCATGATTTTGTCTTCTGAATTATGAGTATAATTTAAAGGTAAAGTTTCTGATTTTAATGTATTTTTAGCTTATTAAATATTTGAATATATTATAATTAATTTATAATTTATCATTAACGTCGACATT
>JANTNU010000001.1:15674276-15692214 GCA_024752395.1 Erythroxylum havanense
TTCCAGAATTCTTATCCTAACTTCAAGCTTGAGGACAAGCTTTTTGTCCAGCCGGGGAGTGATGTTAGAGACGCATTCATAGGAAAGAATTACAAAAGGAAGAAGTCAACATATCTTACAAGGGAAGAGCAGTAGAAAGAGGGAACAGATCACAATTAATCAAATTACAGAAATATGGATGTTATTTTATTAAGTGTAATAGGCAGAATTAATGCCTTTATCAAATGCTATTATTAAGCAAGTTTCTATACAGTGTAATCATGTAATCTCTATATAAGGAGAACATGTTATGAAATAAAGCAAGCAATAATTTTCACTTCATTACAGAGGTCACAACTCCCTCTAACGAGCTCCTTCTTTTATATTCCTTCTTCCTAATTCATCATAGGTCGTTCTCAGAAACACTAAACAGAACCTCCTGTTCATCGTCCCTTGACTAGATCCCATTCTAAGAATCATAACAGAGGTCTTCTTAGTCAAACTGCTTGACTATTTGAGAAATATACTTAGCCTCTGATGATAAAGCTGCCACTTCTTGCTTCTTTAAACTTCATGAAATTGCACCTGACCCAAAATTAAATAGGAAACTAGATGTGCTTTTTCTATCATCCATACAACCTGCATGATCACTGTTAATGTAACTTGTCAGTTTAAAATTTGATAGCTTGGAGTACCAAATTGCCAGCTCTGCCGTTCCCGCTACATATCTCATAATTCTCTTTGCAGTTCTAAGATGCAGCTTGCTTAGAGTGTGCATAAACCTGGACACAACTCCAACCGAGAAAGCAATATGTGGTCTAGTATAACACAAATAGTTCAAACCTCCAACAAGACTCCTAAAATATGTTGCATTCACAAATTCAGCATTATCATCCTGACTCAACTTTTCATTCACATTCATGGGTGTAGCCAACTTTGCAGTTCAACATATTGAATTTCTTTAAAAGATCCATTGCATATTTTCTTTGTGAAATAAAGATCCTATCAAAACCTTGTTTCAATTCAAAACCAAGAAAATAATGCAATAAACTTAAATTTGTTATTTCAAATTTCTTCATCATGCAAGTTTTAAACTTAGCAATAATCAACTCATTAGAATCCATATAGATCATATCATCAACGTAAAGACATACTACCAGAAACTCATCTTTATCATTCTTCTTCAAATAAAGTGTTGGCTCATTTTCACTTCTTTTAAATCCATTCTCCTGAAAATAGGAATCAATTTTCAAGTACCATGCTCGTGGTACTTGTTTTAAGCCATAAAGTGCCTTTTTAACCTGTAGACTTTATCTTCACTACCATAAGCTTCAAAACCTTCAGGCTATGAGACATAAACTTCTTCCTCTAAGTCACCATTCAAAAAGGCAGATTTAGCATCAAATTGATATACTGGCCAATTTGATTTAGCAGCTAAGGCTACAAAGATTCTCACCGTTTCAAAGCGTGCAACTGGAGGAAAAGTTTCGTAGAAGTCGATACCTTGATGTTGAGAATAACCCTTTACAACCAACCTTGCCTTATATTTTTAAATGGTCCCTTCTGCATGATACTTAGTTCTGAATACCCATTTAAGCCCAATAACATTCTTTCCTTCCGGTAAGTCTACCAAGTCCCAATTCTAATTTTTCTGAATAGCCAACATCTCCTCTTCCATAGCTTTACACCATTCTTTGTCTTTTGCAGTTTCTTCAAAGTAAATAGGATCTGAAACAAGCAAAGCAAAAGTGCAAGAATTATAAATTTCTTGCAAGGATCAAAATTTACTTGGAGGAGTTTCACTTGATGAGCTTGAAGTTGATGATTCATTGCTTGTAGGAACAAATGAATTACTACTTCCAAGAGTACCAGGGCTGGAAATTGTTGGTGTTAGATTAAGTGTTGGTTCAATATTATCTTCTAACACTTGAATATGCTCATCCTTATTTTTTTCATTCCAAATCCATCTTGCATCTTCATTAAAAACTACATCCCTGCTGATGGTATCTTGCCACTAATAGGGTTATAAAGCTTAAGTGCGTTGGATTGAGAAGAATAGCTAATAAAAATATATTTCTCAGACTTCTCATCAAATTTTTTGTAATGAGTTTTGACCAAAATATAAGCTATACAACCAAAAACCTTGAAGTGGCTTGCCGTTGGTTTTCTACCTGTCCAAGCCTCAAAGGGTGTTTGATTACGAACAACTTTTGTAGGAGACAAATTTAGAAGGTACACCGCTGTTGCAACAGCTTCTGCACAAAAATAAATAGGAAGGCCTTTTGCTTGAATCATGCTTCTAACCATCTCTACCACAGTTCAATTCTTTCTTTTAGCTACACTGTTTTGCTCTGGTGTGTATGGTGCTGTAAGTTCCCTGCAAATCTCATTTTTCTCACAAAAAACATTAAACTCAGCTAAAATAAATTCACCTCCTCTGTCTGTTCGCAATGTTTTTATTAAAAGACTACCGACTCTTTCCACGACTTCTTTGAACTTCTTGAATCTATCAAAAGCTTCAGACTTGTTTTCTAGAAAATAAACCCAACTCATACGACTGCAATCATCTGTAAACAACAAAAAAATATCGACTTCCACTAAGAGACTCTATATTCATAGGCCCACACAAATTTGAATGCACCAATTCAAGACACTTAGAGACTCTCCAATCCTTTCCAACAGGAAAATGCTTTTTACTTTGTTTTTCCATAAACACATCCTTCACAAAAAACAAGATTCTCAAGTTTTGGCAAACCAAACACCATTTCTTTTTCACTCAAAAACTTTAACCCATTAATATTCAAGTGCCCATAATGTAAATGCCACAATTGAATCTCACTATCGCTTTAGCAACCATAGCATAATTCTCAATCATTGAAACTTCCAATGGAAACATTTTATTTTTAGCCATTGGAACTTTAGCAATGATTTGCATTGATTTTTTATCTTTAATAATGCAAAAACCATCTTCAAAAAAAATTGAATATCCACTAATCATCAATTGCCTAATGCTAAGTAGATTATGAAATAAACTAGGAACAAACATCACATCTTGTAAAATCTTAGCATTACCTTGACTAGTTTTAATGCTAATAGTCCCTCTGCCTTCAACCCGAATCTTTTTGTTGTCTCGTAGCGTCACATCTATTTTATCAGACTCATCGAGCTCCTTAAATAATGACTTTGTTCCACGCATATGATTAGAACAACCATTGTCCAAAAACCAAACATCATTAGATTGCTCCTTCTCACAAAAAAGGGATATAAACATCTTGCCTTCATCATCTGGTTCCTCTACAAAACTTGCTTGGTTTTTCTCATCCTTCTATTTTTTCCAGCAATAAGCATGTCTATGACCTGTCTTGTCACAGTAGTAGTATTTAAAGATCCTATTCTGCCTCTCTTCATTAAATCCGCTTCTGCCTCCACCTCTTCCTCGACCTCTTCCACGAATATCACTTCTGTTGCTACTACGTCTAGCAGCATTTTCGTGCATCTTCCCCTTCACCTGAAAAGCCTTTTGTTCATTCTTTTCATGTGACCTGAGCAACCTATCTTCATGAGCTTGCAAGGAACTCATTAGTTCTTCAAATGAATAATTTGATAAATCATGAGCATCTTCAATAGCAGCAACAATATATTCAAACTTTGGAGTAAGACTCCTTAAACTTTTGCAATAATAGTTTCTTCAGAAATATCTTCATCATACGACTTCATTTGATTAATAACAGAACAGACTCTAGACAAATAAGTTTGAACAAGTTCATTACTTTTCATAGACAATGTTTCAAATTCACGATGGTAAGTCTGCAATTTTACCGTCATTGCCTTTGAAGAACCTTGAAACTCCTTCTTCAAAATCTGCCAAGCCTCCAACGATGTTGTTGTTGCTGCTGCAATTCTTGAGAAGATTGTTTCGTGAACAACTTGTCGGATTAGGAATAAAGCTTTGGCATCCTTCTTTTTTACTTCTTTCAATCTTTCTTCTACCTCTTTACCTGGATATTCTAAGTCAGCGAAGCCATATTCAACTAGATCCCAAAGTTTTTGAGACCCAAAAGGAATCTTCCTCTTAATAGTCCAAAAATCATACTTTTCTCATGTGAAAATCGATATGAGTGGTTGTGAGGATGATGAAAAAGCATTTGTTGCCATCTTTGTGCTTCCTCTCGTGTTTCCCTTTTATTACGAAGAAAAAATAATGTTTTGCTTAATACCCAATGGACCAAACCTCACGTTTCACTCAGGTCCCCAAAGGAGTAAAGCTGGCTCGAATACCAAAGTGTTGAAAAAGGTAAATATCAAAACAGAGATAGACAAAGCACATAAAGACAAAAGACTTTAAACTTTTATTTCATATAATACATAATCCATAAACAAATAAGAAGTGCCTCTATATATAGGCTTACAGAAGATAAACACACCTAATTAAATCAAATGACTTTGCTAAATCCCACGACTCTACTATTTATTATCAACAATAAGAAACTTGCTTAAATAAGGGAAAAAACTAACAAATTAGAGTAATATTTCGTCAAACTTTGAATCAAACTTCAACATCATCTAGCTTGAGTTTCAATTTAATTTATTTAGATGATGATGTGAACTTGATGTATAATATGAACAATAAAACATTTGGAGATTCATGAATATTTTCGTAAGGAGTTTTTCCAGATGGTGTTCGATTTATAATGAGTTGCAGTCCCCTTAAAAATGTAGGGGGAGAGTAGCTTGGAAATATAAGGCCCATGCTATATTGAAAAGATGACGTGCTTACGTTTGACTATTCCATTTTGTTGAAGAAGACATAGACAACTTAGTTGTTGCAAAATGTTAGACTCAAAAAAGGATTTTATGAAAAACATGATTAGTAAATTTAGTATCATTGTGAGAATGGATAATTTTGACACATGTATTGATTTGGTTGCAAATATAGCCAAAAAAATGAACAAGTAATGAGAAGGCACCAGAGATGTATTTCATGAGATAAATCCATATCACACTCGAAAAGCCATCACAAGAATTAGAAAATAACAATGACTATTCTGTATAGGTATAACATATTTGGCCCAAACATTAATATGAATTAAATCAAATAGATTGTTACTAAAGGACTTATGTAAAGGAAAAGGAAGTCTAGTTTGCTTGGACAAGTGATGTATTTCATAATGGAAACAAGAAAAAGGAGCTAAATTAAGATTTAAGGATAGTTGATGAAGGATGGCATAAGTGAGCAAGGAAATAGCAATAAAGGTAGCAGCAAATGTGGAGGCATCGATAAAGTAAAGTCCATTGCTTTTAAGGCCCTGGAAAATCTCCTCCTTTACAAAGGGATAAAAGATTGACGTTGAAGGTAGGCACACAAAGAGCATCATTTAAGGTAATATTTGATGTGACTTGCATATTGCCAATGCCATGAATGGGAACAAAATCTCTGTTACGTATAAAAGGGGAAAAGGAGGGGAACGGTGGCATATAAAAAGAAGATGCGGTGAAAGTAACATGAGCTATTGCTCTAGTATTGATGATCCAGTTATTAGGCTTACAGAGGGCAAAATAAAAAGCTATTGCTCTATTCCATTTTTCATGTACCAATTCTGTCTCATTTGATCTTAACCATCCATTTATATAGGAATAAAAAGCTATTGTTCTATTCCATTTTTTATGTACCAATTCTGTCTCATTTGATCTTAACCATCCATTTATGTAGGAATACGACAGTGAATCATGTCCTTAATTTAAGAACCATAAAAGATGAAGGAGCTACCAAAAATATTTATTTATGAACAGGTCCTTTGCAGTGTTATTGGAACGAGAACTGACAACATGATTAGATGAAGTAAAGGGATGTCTGTGAGAGTTGCCTTCGCGATATTATCGATGTCCTGCATGAAGCGCTGATAGCACTTTGTCTTTTTGTGTGGCCAAGAATACCACAGTTTGTGCAGCAAGGACGAATCTAAGAAGGTTTTGCACGAGCCACTAGAACCTGTAAGGAGATATCAAAGTGGACAAGTGCAACAGTGACTTAAGCTTGAAGGGCAACCCGTTCAAAAGCTAGAGGAGGATGTGTTTATGCTTGTACAACCTCATCTTATAAAAGAAATGAATAATCGTGATTAACATCAAGAATTGTGGTAGAAGTAATTTTCTCCGTGCTAAGTCAGCGTGTCATTGAGCCCCATCAAAAACTACATTGGACGCCTTTTATTCTGTGAGAACCATAGGTGTTATAGTCTTCCACATGTGCATCCATTGCAAGAGTAAATAGCTGGGGGATCATTACGAAATATTAACTGAAGTGTTGAGCAATAAAACTATCTTGTTACTGAAGAGTGACCATCCACTTCTGTTCAGATATGTGCATGCCACTTTTGATAAATCAGCTCAGATCATAGTGGCAGAGGTGGCGTAGAGAACAGTATGAGCAAGGAAATGATGAACAGAATTAGGAATCCATGTCATGACAATATTGTTAACACGATTCCACCGATCAAAATCATATATAATGAGTGAATTCAAGTATGGGAAGAGATCCTCAGCAAAACCATATTTATTTTTTTCCTCTGAGGGCCATTGTCATAGAGAATGCCCAAGGGATGTAATCATCAAGGTTATCAAAAACGTCACTCATAAGGGTTAAGCTAGGGTTATCAGAAGGATAGAGATAACCGGGGCTCTCCATATCAAGAATAACAGAGACAGAAGATGAGTTAATGTCCTTGGTCTTAGTGACAACATGAAAAGGATTTTAAAAATGTACAAATGCTCTGACACCATGAAAGTGTTTGAAATGTTGTGTGGGCAGAATATATACAAGGAGTACCCAATCAGTCACACGATAATAAGAGAAGATCAAGCTAAACCTCTCCATGAGGAATAAGTAAACTCGCTACTTGAGTTGCTATCAGCAGAGTAAGACATGAATGAACCTTCTTGATATTGATCTTAAATCAGCCCGGGGACCTTGTTAAGATATGCAAGGATAAATGATACACACTATTCAAATACATGGACCTTGCGAAGGCCCGGGATCCAAAAGATGAATAGCACACGTACCTATCAATGGTTTCTAAGTTTCTAATAAACCAACACCTGGTCCTAGCCATACTTCTTCTCTTCCATGTTAGAGCCCTAAGCCGTCCATAACAATGAATCATTATCATTATACTTGGTTCTTATTAAGATATGGCATCAAGTCAGGTATGCATTATCCCTTATTTTAAGATCTTCTACCTCCAATAGATAAAGAGAGATTAACAGTCAAATAGGTGGGTGCTCATCACAATTAGGCTTGATATTAGGTTTAGTCTAGCTTGAACCCTAGTTTGAGACTTGAATTGGCTTTGAGATGATGTGGTCTTTGCCTCGTGCAACCATGGCTAGGATTTGAGATTTTATGCTTAATAAGTTGAATCTTATGCACATCTTATACGGCAATATAATTTAAATGGAAAAGCTAGACTTCCTCCTGAGATCATTTATATGCTAGAGATTAAGAAAGAGAGTAAACATTAATGCCCTATGAGAATATGCTTTCAAAAGTCAATCTTTAATAGGAATGTGGCTTAAAAGAACTAGCATATTTTCTTACACTCTTTATGGAAGATTTGGAAGACATTGACTCTTCTCCTTGTTGATGTGATTTTAGCTCTAAAATTTGCTGTTATAAAATATATTATTCACAACCTAAGGTAAGTACACATTTCTTTTGGTATTTAAATAATGAATAGAGCATTGATCTCACGAGGAAGCTATATAAATTCAATAGGCTCTCCTACAATTACCTAGTCAATTAAATGAAAAGGGATAGATTTGATGATTGATAATTAAAGTCTAAAATTAAATGTAAGCCTAAACCTACACCTAAACTTAAATCTAGGCAGAGAAATGAGTAAGCAATTATTAGAGATAAAACAAAACATGTAATCAAATGGAGAAAGTAAATATAAATATCGTCTAGATAAGAACTTTTTCTAGTATCATCTTAAATTTCATGATTAAATAAACATAGCATGGGTATGTTAACTTAGAACAATAGGACCTCCTAGATATTAAAACTATACTTTTTCAAACTATAACTATCTATTCTCTAATTGGTTACCCATCTCTACAAAGCTAACACCTCTTTGAATGTTCTAAACTCTTTAAAATCCAATGGAAGGTTTAACCCTAATACTAAGAAGATTACATAGCTCTCTCTCAAATACCCCATTTAACCCCTCTACCTTAGCCATAGTTAACTCAAAAGCAAGCTCTCTCAAGTTATCCATAGATAAATTATAATTAGAACTAACTCATGCCTTAAGATCAATTAAAGGCATTCATATATAAATATATCATATTTATCAATTAGAATATATTAATCTATACAGGAGTATATAGTACAATTCTCTTCTAATTAGATATATAAAATAATCAATTATTAATCATTTTTAAACCAATGAACATAATATAGAAACAAAAAAAATAAAAAATAGAAAGAGTTATAAATGTAATCTTAATATTTCGATGTGAGTCCTTAGTTATTGGATGATTTTGATCTTCTTTTTTCTTGAAAATTACTGAAATGTTATATAATGATCTTCTTTGATTGTTAACCTTAAGTTATAAAATGAAATAATATAAAAGAAGCACCTCAATATAGGTTTTATGTGTCTATTTATAATTTGTCTCATCATTAAGATATGGTCTGGGCCACACTTGTGGCTCAAACCATGTCTCTCAAAAACTTATAAAATATAAAACAAGAATGTGAATTTCTCTCTCATCTTTTTACAGACGTTTAAATCATCTCGATTAGAGTTTTGACGAGAAAATTATGACTAATTTACTAAGTAGTACTCAAGTTATCTTACAAATCTTTCTAGAAAAGGACGTGAGCTTTGGCAAGCCTGTACCCTAAGTCGTGGATCTTTTTGTTTTCTCAAGGTATAGAAAATAGTCTTTGGCATGCTTATACCTTTAGATCTTAGATCTTCCTATCTCTTTTATAACTAGCATATAGTTTGTGGTACAATCATAATTTAGGTTGTGTTACTCTTCAAAAATTCAATATCATACAGCCTCCCCCCAGCCACATCTTAGGTTGTATCTCTTCCTACACTTGCTCTATAATGAACACGAGTTGGCACATGAGTGTGGGCTAAATTGTGTCCAACCAACAATTGCGATTTTCTCTATATTTATTCTTAAAGTTATCTTAATTTTTTATAAATTTAATCACAAGACAATATCTTCAACACTTAAAACATAACATAAATAAATTAAATCATGGTAATTGATATGTAAAACACTTATTGAAATACATATTTACACTTATTAAATATCCCCATACTTCATTTTTTTACTTGTTCTAAAGCAAATCAAACTTAAAAGACATTAGCCTAGGTAAGCTAGATTCTAAGGGAGTTTAACAATTCAGATAAAGTGGTCAAGTATCACCATTATTAGTTAAATCATCTCATTCATCATCCACCTAAATCTCTAGATAGTAACACCAATTTATAATTCAATTTCAACCTAACTAAATAATATTTCAAATTCAACTTAATTCAAACAACTTCACCTTATGTATAAAGTGGGCATAAAAGGAGTAACAAATTTCAAAAAGCATTTGAGTAACCATAATGGAAATAAACTAATATAATTACAAAATACCTTTTCTTTCTTTTTGTTTTTATTTTTCATATATTTTAACAAACATAATTGACTTGACTAAAACACCATCCCAACTTTTTTATGCTAAAGTGAACATCTTGAACACCTTCAATTACTCAATTAGGTTATAATTTCAATTGGCTACTAATACTCCTCATAACTTCAACCTATTACTTAGATTAAAACCAAAGGATTAGAATTTTTATTAGGGCTTAAATTTATTTAAAAAATTCATATAATTCACAACCAATTTGGAATAATCATCTACTTAAGAATGTAAACTCAAAACTCAAAATGTGCCAAAATTATATACTCGGGTCATCATCCAATCTAAGCATCCTTTACAAGATTATTCAATCAAGTTTCAAAATGAAAACTACTCATCATTTTCATATCTATTAATTTAATGTAATCAACTCATAAGACAATATCACTTATAATATATCAACTCAATTTCCTTAATATCCTTAACCTAAATTTTGATATATTCATTT
This sequence comes from Erythroxylum havanense, assembly GCA_024752395.1. Lineage (NCBI taxonomy): Eukaryota > Viridiplantae > Streptophyta > Magnoliopsida > Malpighiales > Erythroxylaceae > Erythroxylum > Erythroxylum havanense. Next base: position 15,684,410 of record JANTNU010000001.1, read on the forward strand.
ACTAAGCTAAATGCAAGTTTGAATGTTTATATATAAACTAAGGCTCAATGTGATTACTCTCTTATATTTAAGTTGTACATTGTCCTCATTGTCTAAATATATAGAATATGTGACAAGCAAATGAAAGCACACAAAAGGTGGACAAATATGAAGATATTAAGATTCAAAAAAATTTTATGAGCCGTGTTCTTAAATGTTGCTTTCTTTGTATTGCATTTAGGATATCAAGTTTAGGGATCTACATTAAAAACAAATAAACAACATAAAAATTTAAAATATATAAGAAATAAATAAACTAACATGTAAAACTACATCAAAAGAGAAACATTTAATAATAAAGGTCCACATTACTCATAAAAATGAATTGCATAAAATCAAGACATCGAGTTGTCCCCTAATAAGCGCATTATTAAAGTCTTTTAGTTGGACTCTAATGTTAGGTAGGAAAAGTGAATCAACTTTGATCCTCCTCCTTCAAAATTTTACAGTTGTCATAAGTCTTTTTCCTTTAATATTTGACATGTCTTCATTTCATGCCTTATTATGATCATAAGACACCCCTCATCTTGTTTGATAACACCCTAAAAAATTCATAAATTTTAGTGTCTATACCATCAATATACTAATAGGGATTGTTATAAGAAAAAGAATAGTTTATCTCAATTGAAATATTGAATTTCTCTTTGTTGTTCTTTTCTTCTTCCTCAACGACTACCTCTTTTTTTATAGCTTCTCCAATTGCTTCATCAATTAGCTCCTCTTCACTCTTCAAGGTGGTTGCCATGTTATATTCCTTAGAATCATACACTATGTTGCTAGGTAATGATCTTTAATATCTCTTGACTACTAAATGACTAGTTAACCAATCTAGTTCTTATATTAAAGATTGAAGCCTCCGGGTGTTAGAATCGAGCTTTAGTTATGGATATAGATTCTACACTACAAGAAAACTATAATTTTGCGACAAAAAATTACCGACGATTTTAATAACCGTTGAAATTACCGATAGAACAAGTCTAGCTGTTGGCAAAGTTGGCTGCGGAATATAACTTTTGCGACGGTCAAATAATCCGTCGTTGAAATTAGTGGTGGAGTTTTACCGACACACATTTCGGTCGGTAAAGTTGTCGATAAAAATCGTCAGATTCTAGACTCATTATTGATACCCAAAACGACGTCGTTTTGGATATAAGTAAACGTTAAAATAATAACTAAAACGATGTCGTTTTGTTTTAACCCAAAACAACGTCGCTTTGGTTATTATTTTAACCCTCCCATCTCTTCTTCTTCTTTCTTCCCTGCCTGCTGCTCCCATCTGCGTCTTCCTCCGTCTGCGTTTTCTCCTCCTCCATTGTTGCATGTCGCCGCTGTTTACTATCATCTGGAGAGGGTTCTCGTCCTCGTGCTCGTGCGTCTCCAGCGTGGTGTTCTCCTACCAGTAAGCCACTCTTCTCCTCCCCTTTGTCTCCGATACATGTTGTCGAAAATGGTGGGTTTTATATGTATCGTTTTTTGTAATTGTTTCATATTTAAATGTTTATTCTTACAAATAAACAAATCAATTTAATAGGTTTTTGACTAATTAATTAGTTTAATTTTATTAACTTTTAGTTTAAATAGGTCCCTGTAGGTTACTCCATCCTCCTTTAAAGCCTAATTTCTTCTCTTGTTGTTACTCATAGTATCTAGATGGAGGTGGCATTTAAATTTCCCGATTATCCAATGAAAAATTCAAACGAGATAAGACTACATATTATAAGATCTTCTCAGATCTCGCATATCAATAACACTTTCACTGGATTGTCGCTGTTGCCGTTGTTGTTGGTGTAGATTATATGTGATGTTATAGTGAAGTGTCTAAAGTTGCTAGCAGTAATCTAGTAGTCAACTTATTCAATTGCCTTAGCAAAGTAATTTCTAACTCGACTAACATTATTACTATGCTTTCACACGCCTTAATCACAACTTAATGCTTGTGCAAGTTTCGTTAGTATAATTAGGTTATCAATTTACGATTAAAAGCCTCCAACAAAGCTACCATATTGATCAAATCATCTTCATATAGTATATATACAGTAGAACCTCTTTAAATTGATACTCAGTAAATTAATAAACTCTCTAAAATAATATTGTTCTTCTGTCCCAACTTGGACCGGTTGAAAATTTAACAAATTTTGATAAGATAATAAGATAATATATTTTCAAAATACCCCTATGTAAATATAGGGTCTTATTAATATCATAAATTAATAATTATATAAACTTACACAAATATAACTAAGACAATTTAGTAAAATATAATTCTAGTGTTGTTTGTACCTTAACTAACTTTCAAATGAAACTTTTCTTCAAGCCACAACTGCAAATCTTTTTGAATGCATGTCGAATGATCTCTCTTGTACTCATATAATTCTTTGTGTATTTGATCCGTCATTGTTGATTTCGTGACACCTTTTAGATGAGAAGTCATTGTTGGATGTGGTTTCAAGAAATTTTCTATCTTGTTTATAAAATATTTTCTATCTCCATCATACGTACATATATATATTGAATGTTTTTAGTAAAAATATAATGAATAATACGTAATTATTAAGAAGTAATGAACATTATTTATTAGTTTTCATTCATATTATGTGCAATGGATCTATGTTTTAGATTCATTCAATCAATATGAAACATGAATTTTTCTAAGATACAATGTTTTTTATGTAATCAAAATTTAACTTCAATCAATTACAAAATCTCTTTAAATTAATAAATATTAATTTATCGATTAATTAATATCTCTATAAAATAATAAATATCATGATCCCAACAATATTAATTTATAGAGATTTTACTGTATTGAATTTATTGTCTTTGTGCTACTTGATTTCTAATGATATTCGTCCTTTTTATCTCTTTAATTAACTTTAAGGAAGCTTCTAGAGTCCTAAAGGACAAGATTTTCATCATTGTTGTATAAACCATCTGTTATGTTGCATAGCCCTAAAAATCAAAATAAGTTGGCCAAACGTTGACTCACCTTAAATTGACCCTTAACAAGGACCAAAACATCATTGTGTCAAACTTATAGGGTAAAATGAATTCCTTTTGGTTTGAATTTCTTAAACCAACATACCAAAACACTATTTGTTCGGTAATAAACCAAAATAACATTATTTTAAGGAAATGGTGGCTGGTCGATTTAAATTCAGGCTAAAAATGTCATCTCTACATATCGCAAACCGTTGCAAAATGTTTAAACTTAAAATTAAGCCAGAACCCAATAATGTGGACACATCCTCAATAGATTCTTATCTCTCCCTCATGTATCACAAAATGTCTTGTTGTCTTATTACTAATAGGAGGAGATATCATTTTGCAACCTTACACAATCTATATAGTTCTATAATCTCCATCCATATTAATTGGCTGGCCAAACATGTAGTTAAAACAACATCAAGCACAAAATATATATAATGTCATCTCTATATAACGTAGACCATTGCAAAATGTTTAAACTTAAAACTAAGCGGGAAGCCAATAATGTGGACACATACTCAATAGATTCTTATATCTCTCCCATGTATCACAAAATATCTGGTTGTCATATTACTAATAGGAGGAGATATCATTTTGTAACCTTACACAATCTATATAGTTCTATAATCTCCATCCATATTAACTGGTTGGCCAAACATGTAGTTAAAAAAACATCAAGCACACAAAATATAAGGTAAAAATCTGCAAAATGATATATATACACACACACATACGAAAGGAAATATAAGAATATATACAAAGAAAGACTAGAATCACAATTCTCTAACCTCTTAAATATTAATTGCTTCCCCTGTAATAATGCTAAACCTTATTGAGCGCATTTTCTACTACTGAAATGTTCTTTCTTGAAATATATTACTTGCAAACTCAAGGAAGTGTGCCAATCATTAGGCATGAAAACAATAGTGAATATAGTATTTATCATAAAAGAAATAAGAATTTATTAAATCTTCTACTATTACATAGATAATTAAATAAAAGGGATATATTTAATAATTGACAATTAAATTTAAAAATAAACCTAAGCCCAAACTTGGGTGGAGTAAAGAATAAACAACCACTAGAAAGAGAACAAAACATGTAAGTGAAAAAAGTATACCCAAATATCACCTAGATAAAAAAATTTCCCTAGTGTCATATGAGATGTCATGATCTAATAAACTTACGATGGATATATTAATCTAGACGAGTAAGATCTCCTAAAAATTGAAATTGCCTTATCTGAGGCTATGTTCATATACTCTCTGATTGGTTAATCAATATCTTTACCAAGCTAACACCCCTTTGAATGCACTAAGCTTTATGAAATCCCATAAAAGGTTTTGCATTAATACTAGAAAGATCATATAGGCCTTTTTCAAGCACCCTTTTTTGTTGGTTTATGTCCTATAGTCAATAACTTTAGTTGTAGTTTAAATGACAATTATTTAAAGTCATTCTTTTTCTTGTACATATTTAGATATATATGATAAAGTTCATGGGATAATTATACATTGCAAATAAAATTATAATGAGATTATAATTATAAGATTTATATTGCATTTATGTATTATCTATAACTTGTTCCTGGTCATTATTTTGTTAAGATTGGACATTAATAGAATACAAAAAGACTAGTACACGTTATGTTTTTCCTTATGTGAGTGCTTATTAGAGAACAAGTTTATTGAACAAGCCTGACATGAGAAATCCATTTAGAACATTACTTGTATGTTTATAGAATTCTTATTGTGATGATTGTATAAGTGATCATTTGACTTGAGGTCACCAAAGTTGCCTTATATAGAGATTGATATGTTTTGATACTACTTATGATCTATTTAATCATGAGTCATTTAATCTGTAGTCATTGGATGTAACATGAACTATATGGAGATAGTTGAGTGATCAAGATAGGATTCATTACCCTAAAGTAATTAGAGAGAATGTTCTGCTATTTTCGACTAGTATTGATTTGAGAAATCCTTGGTTAAGGTGAAATGACGCTTTGTAAATAGTTTACAAATTTCATTAATTGAATCGGTAACTAATGGCGGAGAACTAATATGATTAAACTCAAAATAGAGTAGACATTAATTCTATATTCTAGGTCTAATCCAAATATTGTATGATTAAATGATTGAATTATACAGAAAAATCATGTATGGAAAGATTAGTGAAAACCACTTTAATATTACTAAATAATTGGGTGGTCATGACGCATTGCTATACGTCAATCTTAATCTATGATTATAAATTATTTAATTGGAGAATAAAGATAAGTTAAAATGAGTTTTAATATCTAATTCTAATTATGAATTAAAATTATAATTTGTAATTATTGCCAACATATTTGAGGACTTAATGGGTCTCACATATAAAATAGGTTGAAAAGAGCAAAGTTAAGTTAATCAAGTTGGACTTGATTGTTAAATTTGAGAAACTTTATGATTAAATATGAGATATTTAGTAAATAAGGATCAATATGAGATATTAAATCTTATTTGGGCATAATTGATATTTAATTAGAATTATTTACAATTCTAATTAAAGTTTAATTGAAATTAAAAATTAAATTATTAAAACGTCCAAAATCTAGTATATATAGGCTTAAGCTCTATAAAGCTAACATTTCTTGCTTAACTCTCTCTGTAAGAGTTACATAATTTTCTTAATCTATTATGTAGATACTGTCAGAGACTGGATATTTGTGTGGCTACAGTGGTTGAGACGAATTAGTTTTGGAAACAATTCGAGAGATACGATATGATTAAGGTCAAGCTTTAGAATAAGATATGAATTAAGTTTTTACTTTATTATGATTTGTGTTAATCATTTTATAAAATTAAAGAGATCATGATTTTCGAGAAACCAAAGATTACGAAAAAATTTCGTAATTTTTTTGTTGCAGTTGGAATCAGATCCTGACCTGGTTTCTCATCAGTGATATCAAAGTTATCTTTAATTCTGTAAATTGATTAAAATTAATTGATTGTTATTGATGTTTAATTATGGAATTAAATTTATTCAATTTAATTTGGAAAAGTTTCAGATTAATGCCTTATCGAGCCATCTGAAACCCAGAAAACAATGAACCCTAGAATTTTTCTACAATTCCTAAAGTAAGAGAAATCGCTGAAAATTTGTTTTTGTATACGATTATAATTTCTGGTCTTGTGGATTGGTGTTGGATGATTATGGTTGTTTTGGTTTGTGGTGTTTGTGATTTCTGGAACTAAGAAACCTACAAACCCAGAATTGTTTTGGTAGAAAATTGGCAAATAGTTGTGATTTGTGTTTGTATTTTGAAATGTATGACCTAATGTGCTTTCATTTGTTCTTAAAAATTCGCTTACGCGTTCTGGAAATTAGAATGAGGTTGCCTGCGTGTGTCTTGCGGTTGTTGGTTTTTGTATTTTGTGACGTTGAAAAATCTGGAAAATACCATGAGAATTGTGTCTGGAGAAACCTATCGTTTTTATTTTCCTTGCATATCTGGATTTGAGTTTATTGCGGTTTACCTCTTGTGGCTCGAGAAACCTTCTTTTTGTGTTTGTGTTTCTGGTTTTGGTCTTCTGTTCTACTTTGCGTTTCGTGGATGTTTTGATTTCTGGCTGAACTAGGGCGTGAGAAGCAGCTGCGAGAGCAGTGAGACGCATCTCCTCACTGGTGCCATCACCGATGCTGGCCTCTGGTGATGGGTTGTCGTGCACTAGTGGCATCGCCACTGGTTCAAGTGTAAACTAGTGGCAAAATCGCCCATAAATAGACGACGCAACAGTGGTCCAACTGCGGGGAAGCTTGAAGCATGATAGCAGGCAAGAGAAGCAGAGGAAAGCACTGGTGCAAACGAACCCTAAACTGGAAAACGATGGCAAATAAAGCATCTGTGTACAGGCCCTACTGGCGCGTGCACGCAAGCTGTTTTATGCTTGCACGTGTACAGAACATACCAGAGTCTCCATCTTAGTTTTAACCCTTTTAAATTAAATTGGTTTAATTAAAATTAAGTAGGTTTAAATCCCTAATAATTTTTGGAAAAGGTGTTTTCTAATTGTTAAAAAATTGTTTTCAAAGGGATATTTAATTATCCTCAAGAATTTAGTTTAGTTTTTCAAGATGTTAAATTAGTAAATTATATTAATTATCAATTCAATTCCAAACTTAAGACAATTATTTTTCTTAACATGATTAAGATTAATAATTTATTGATTTTAATTAATTTTAGAAAGGTAGTTTCTAAAATTAGAATTAATTATTTTCAATTAGATTGAAATTAATTAATTAGACTCCAATTGAAATTAATTAATTAGACTCCTTAATATTAAGAAAATTATTTTCTTAAGTAAGTGTTTCTTAATTAAATTTGTTTTTTCAAATTATTTTCCTTTAATATTAAAAATTCTAATTAAGGAAATGTAATTTATAATGAGATTAGAAATTGTTTTCTGATTGAATTAAAATATATTACTTATATAATTCTAAAAATGAGTTTTTCTAAATTATAATATGTAAGTAGCATAATTTATTGAAAATTATTTTCAATTAAATTTTGTTAAAGGAGTCTAGAAATTTGAAATAATTTTCAATTGGACTTGAAAATTGTTTTCAAATCAAATTAATTTATATTTGGAATAGGAATTAAATTCACTTAGGAATCAATAACTATAATTTAATTTAATTTTTTCAAGAAGTTGAAAACATTATTTTAAATTATGAAGATCAATAATTGGAATCAAACGAAGCTTGATGTGTTATGCATATACTTTTGATTATGAGTG
>JANTNU010000001.1:15692314-15721479 GCA_024752395.1 Erythroxylum havanense
GTTAAAATTGTATGTTTTATATATGTGATAATTTACATGCAATTTTGTGTTTGATGAGACTAATGAAGTTAAAATCTCTCATTAAAATATTAAGTGATAACATAATTGTTGCCTTCATTGTTATAAGAATAAATCAGAGTTTTGTTTATAGTTGGCTTGTTAAGCAAACTCAAAGTCGCTTTAACCCGAACATGTTGAGTTTTATGACAGCGGATTCTACTTAACTTAATTAGTGTGATCTGGAAGAGTAAATTCATTATCACATACATTTAGAGGCAGGGTTAAGAATAATATATGAGTCTTGGCAAGAGTTGTCACCTAAATGATCTAGGAGTTGCATGGGATGTGACTGATAAAGTTATTATCTACCTAATTTAAGTTTAGTTTTTGTTGAGTAAACTCAAGATCAACTATACTTGAATGGGATCCTAGCCCACTAGAAATATTAGAATAATCTTTCCAAATAGTAGTGAGGCTAATTATTTAAAATAAAATAGTGGGAATAACCAAATGCATAATCAAATTCCTAATCTCATTTGGTAATCATGGCATATACTTAATTACTTGCTTTTCTTACAGTTATTGTGTTTTAACTAGAATTTACCTTATTTTAGTATAGTTGATATTAAGTTAGTGAACCTAATTTATTGGACATAGGATATATTTGAGAAGAGTTCTCAAAGTTAGATAATAAATTGTATTCCCATTATACAATTTTGTTATAATCTCTATTAAGGATTCAGTGACAAAGTTTTAGAGATACGTCAAAAATCATATAGATGACAAGATGTATCAACATTTTGAGTTGATTAATATCTCACTAACTTTAAAGAAAGCATGTAAGATGTACATCAACACTATGGTAGCAAAATGCAAGGGATTGCATGGAGTAAAGTTGAAAAGTATAGTACTTTGTTAGAATTGTTTCACTTAATTTATCCTACTAACAGCATAATTATGAACTACAATTAAGCGCTTTGCTATAGTATGATAATAGTTTTCATAAGAAGAAAATAATTGCATGACTTTTCTTGCATATATATGACATAATAGAGATCATATGTATTTTTAATTTACGCTTATGAGTATTTGATACTGAATTTAGATTCAACATTATTGTAATGTTCAAAGTATGATAAGAAATAGATTGTTAAATAAAAGTAGTTTATCCAAGTTTGTGCAAATAGTTTGTATATGATGAATCAGAGGACACTTATACTTAACATAAATTAAAATAATAAAAAATTGGATAACCGAGACAATCACTTTATGCCATATTGGTTAAATTAACATATCGAGAATCATAAAGCTACACACAAGGATATGTGTATTCTTTTGATTATGAATCATCTGAAACTTATGAAAACTTGTTAAGTTGAAGAATAATTAAATCAACCTTTATTTAAAGGATGATAATGGTATTGAATTATTAAATTTATTCATGTGATGTATTTGATAGAATAACAATTCATAAAAGGATAATACTTATATTTCATTATATTACTAATGACTTTATGTGACATATATATATTTGAGCATTTCAAATTGTTTCAATCTAAGAAAAAATTAAGCATTGAGAATGTTGAAACACTTCGATGAGAGTCTCTAGTAAATACCTTCATAACTAAATTTATAAGGTTATGGATTTATGTAAGGAGGAAAATATAATATGAGATATTATATTATGCAATATTATTTCTTCTATAGCTATGACTAGTACTATAACTTAACTTCTATAGTTCCAATTGAATCAGTTAACAAGATTTCACATTAGATATGAAACTTTTTCTTTAAAAGTCAAAGCTAATGACTTAAGGATGTAATGCTTAATTGAAGCATCTATTATCCATTAAGTTTAGAACTAAAATGGATAATAAAAGGTTATGAGATATCCAAAAATTTGGATATAATCTTACATACTTATTGAACAAATTATTTGTTTCAATGTATACTTATTAGAGAATGATTGTCAAGATAGCAGTAGGAGTAAGATGAAATTTAAAAGGTCCAAATCTCATGACAATATATTCAATTAGAACTATTTCCTTTATCGATACATTTGATGCATACTTGAAAGGCTACAAGATGTTGAAAGATTCACTTTTATGATGAATTTAAAGAGTTTGTTTTAAAGATGATTATAAATTTATCATGTCTGTAAGAAGGCCAGTAAGATTATAATTATCCTCTTTAGTGGGAATATGTGGAGAAATATTGCTTATAGAGAACAATAATTCTAACTTTTAATTGTTGAAAATATAATTGCCTAGGAACAACTTTTATTGGATAAGAAAAGGTAACAAGTAACAACTTAATTCTAGGAATTAGATCTATAAAGATAGATTGGATGTTTTTCAACTATTCTAAGTCCAAGTACATAAATAATGTACTAAAGATGTTTAATATTTAAGATATCAAATCCTTTTGAAGTATTAAAGATATTCATTATTTTATGTATGAGTTGATATTTGAGTTCAAGATGATAAGGATATAACTTTAGAAGTAAATCCTAATTAAGGTTTATTTATTTAGAGCAATATCATTCTAGATTGGAAAGGTTCCAATATATCAAATGTTACTAATTAAGCCATAATACATTTTTCATTTAGCGGAAATGAATAATTGGATCAATAAGTTCTTTAGTGAACTTGATCTAATTCCTTACATTGTTCAAGATGGTAATGAACTGTGGACATTAGAGCCATTGGGTATGCAAAAGAGCTAAAGTCTCATCAAAGATCTAAGTTTGTATTTAGGCAATTTTTTGATAATTATGATGATAATTAAGATGAAAGTTGTAAGATTTGAGCAAGTGTTCACTATAGATAATCTTGTAAAATTCTCTCATTAAGCCACTATCTTAGTTGTAGAATAATCGTCATATAGTGATATGGTATGAGATACTTAAATGATTGGCTTAGTGTAAGTAAAAAATTATTGGTTTATGCCTTACAGCCAATCACTTTGGTTGAAGTTTAGTGACAATTATTTAAAGACATTCTTTATCTTGTTCATGTTTAAATGCATATGATAAAACCTATAGGATAATTGTACATTGCGAATGAAATTATAATGAGATTATAATTATAAGATTCATACTACATTTATGTATTATCCCCAAATTGTTCCTGTTCATTGTTCTGTTAAGACTAGACATTAATAGAATACAAAAGGACTAGCACACGTTAAGCTTTTCTTTATGAAGGAAGTAGTCGATCTCATAGGATAAAGTATAGAGATACTTAAATAAACGTGTGGGTGCTTGTTAGACAACAAATTCATTGAACAAACCTAACATGAGAAATCCGTTTGAAACGTTACTTATGTGTTTATGGAATTCTTATTATAATGATTGTATAAGTGATCCTTTGACTTGAGATCAAAAGAGTTATCTTGTATAGGAATTGATATGTTTTGATACTACTTATGATCTATTTAATAATGGATCGTTTAATCGATAGTCATTGGATATAACATGAACTATATGGAAGTAGTTGAGTGATCAAGATATGATTCATCACCCTAAAGTAATTAAGGAGAATATTCTATTGTTCTCGATTAGTATTGATTTGAGAAATCCTTGGTCAAAGTGAAACGATGCTTCGTAAATAGTTTACAAATGTCATTAATTGAATTGATAGCTAATAGCAGAGAACTAATATGATTGGATTCAAAATACAGTAATCATTAATTTCATGCTCTAGGTCTAATCGGAACATTGTATGATGAAAGGACTGAATTATAAGGAAAAAATCATGCACGAAAAGGTTAGTGACAACTACTTTGACATTCCTAAATATTTGGGTGATCATTATGCGTTGCCAGATATCAATCTTGATTTCTGATTATAAATTATTTAAATGAAGAATTAAAGACAAGTTAAAAGAAGTTTTAGTTTATCTAATTCTAATTATGAATTAAAGTTATAAGTTATAATCATTGTCAACATATTTGAGAATCTAATAGGTCTCACACATAAAATAGGTTGAAGAGAGCAAAGTTAATTTAATCAAGTTGGACTTAATTGTAAAGTTTGAGAAACTTTATGATTAAATATGAGATATTTAGTAAATAAGGATCAATATGAGATATTGAATCCTATTTGGGCATGATTGGTTTTTAATTAGAATTATTTGTAATTTTAATTAAAGTTTAATTACTAAAATGTCTAAAAACTTATTATAAATAGGTTTAAGGTCTATAAAGCTAGCATTTTTCCTTAACCCTCTCTATAAGAGTTTTAGAATTTTCTTAACCTATTATGTGGAAACTATTAGAGGTTGGACATTTGTGTGACTACAGTGGTTGAGAAGAATCGGTTTTGAAAACAATTCAAGAGATACGACAAGATTAAGATCAACTTTTGAAATAAGGTACGAATTAGGTTTCCGCTTTATTATGATCTGTGTTAATCATTTTATAGAATTAAAGAGACCTTAATTTTTAAAAAATCAAAGGAAAAAGTTTCATAATTTTTTCACTGCAATCGGGATCGAATCCAGACCAAGTTTCCTAACATTTGTAACCCTCTCTGCCTAAGTTATGGTCCACTCACATATAAAATCTTTCGAGTTGTCCAATTGTAATCAGGTTTAGTCATTAGCATAACTAAATCTTGTATTAAAACCAAATAAAGCCATTCACATAAGTATATCTTATTTATAAATCAAAGATCAATCTATACAAGATAAATACTAAAGTTTCCTCCTTTTTAAACATATAAAATAAACATAGATATTAATTAAAGACTTTGGCATGGAATGATAACAATTATCATTAGAAGAAATTATTGCATAACTTATCTTACCTATACGAAATATGATAGAGATCATATAAATTTCAAATTCATGCTTATGAGTATTTGATATTAAATTTAGATTTAACATTATTACAATGATCAATGCATGATAAGAAATATATTGTTAAGTAAAAGTAAGTAATCCAAGTTTATACAAATAGTTTATAATTGTTATATTAAAGGAGACTTATGTTTAACATAAATGACATGAAAAAAAAAGTTGAATAACTGAGATTATCTTTTTATTCCATGTTAATTAAATCAAAATAAAGAAAATCATAAAGTTACATGTAAAGATATAAGTATCCTTTTGATTATGAATCGTAAGAAATGTGTAAAATTTGTTGAGTTGAAGAATAACCAAATCATCCTTTAGTGAAAGGATGATGATGATATTGAATTATTAAATTCATACATGTGTTGTATTAGATGGAATAACAATTAATAAAATGATTACACTTATATTTCATTAGCTTACTAGTAACTTTATTTGATATATTCATATCTATTAAATGAAATATTAATTTAAGTATTTTAAAAAGTTCAAATTGTTTTAATCAAGGTACATTGAGAATGTTGAAGCACTTGAATGAGATCGATGTGGAGAGTTTTAAATTTTGGTTATCTATAGGAAATAAAATTCTCTAGTGAATATCTTCATAATAAATTTCCACAAGATTACAGATTTATGTAAAGAGGAAAATACAATATAAGATATTGTATAATGCAATATTTATTTCTTCTATAGTGATGCCTAGTACAATAACTTACCTTCGACAGTTTCAATTAGGTTAGCAAGATTTCATATTAGATATAGAATGCTAAGACTTTGAAAAAATAAAAGTTAATGATTTAAAGATATGATACTTAATTGAAGCATGTATTATACACTAATTTTAGAACTAAATTGGATATTAAAAGGTTATAAGATATCCAAAAATTTGGATATAATCTTAACAATTTGTTTGTTTCAATGTATACTTATAGGAGAATAGTTCTCAAGATAAGTAGTGAGAATAAGATGAAATTTGAAAGATTCAAATCTCATGACAATATATCCAATTGGATTTAATGCCTTTGATGATGATGCATAGTCAGAAGATATGAGATGTTGAAAGATTCACTTTCATGATGAATTCAATAGTTTATTTTAGAGATGCTTATGAATTTATCATGTTTAAAAGAAGGTTAGTAAGAATATAATTGTCCTCTTTAGTGAGAGTATGTAGAGATATATTACTCATAGAGAACAATAATTCTAATTTTTAATTGTTGAAAATATAATTATCTAAGAACAACTCTTGTTGGATATAAGAAAGGTATCAACACTTAATTATGGGAATAAGATCTATAAAGATATATTGGAAGTTGTTTACCTATTTAAGTCTAAGGACATAGGTAATTTACTAAACTTTTTTAGTATTTGAGATATCTGATACTTGTGAAATATTAAAGATATCCATTATTTTATGTGTAAGTTGATATTTAAATTCAAGCTGATAAGGATATTAACTTTAGAATTAAATCCTAATTAAGGTACTTAGAATAATATTATCTAGAGATTGGCAAGATTCCAATGTAGCAATGGTTGTTAATTAAATCATAATACATTTTTTATTTAGTAGAAATGATTGATTAGATCAATAAGTTATTTAACAAATTTGATATAGTTCTTTGTATTGTTCAAGACATTAATATACTGTGGAAATTAGAACCATTGGGCATGTAAAAGGAGCTAAGGTCTTATTAAAGTTTCAATGTTGTATTTAGGCAATTTATCTTAATTATGATGATAATTAAGATGAAAGTTGTAAGATTTAAGCAAGTTCTCAATGTAGATAATCTTATAGAATTCTCTTGTTAAGCCACTATCTCAGCAATAGCATGATCATCATATGGCGATATGGTAATAAGATACTTAAACGATTGATTTAGTACAAGTGAGAGATTATTAGTTTATGCTCTATAACCAATTAGTTAATTGTAATTTAGTGACAAAATAATGTAAAGACATTCTTTATCTTTTACATCTTTAGATGTATATGATAAAGTTCATGGGATAATTATACATTGCAAATGAATTATGAAGAGATTATACTTCGAGATTTATAATGCATTTATGTATTATTCTTAAAATATTCCTAGTCATTAGTCTATTAAGACTGAACATTAATAAAATGTAAAAAAAAAAAAATAGCACATGCTATGTTTTTCCTTATGAAAGAAGTACTTATCACATAGGTTAAAGTATGGAAATATTTAAACAAATATGTGGATGCTTATAAGTAGAGAAAAAGTTCGCTAAATTGACCCTTATGATAAATTTATTTAGAACATTATTTGTATGTTTATGAAAATTCTTACTGTGATGGTTGTATAAGTGATCTTTTGATTAAAGGTCTCTAAGGTTATCTTTTATAGAGATTACCATGTTTTAATACTATTTATAACCTATTATAATCATAGGTAGTTTAATCAGTAGTCACTGGATATAATATGAATTATATTGAGGTAGTTGAGTGATCAAGATAGAATTTATCACCCTTAAGTAATTAGGGAAATATTTTGTTGTTCTCAATTAGCATTGATTCAGGAAATCCTTAGCCAAGTTCAAATGATATTTTGTAAATAATTTATAAATATCATTAATTGAATTAATGGCTAATGATATAGAACTAATACGATTAGAATTATTTATAATTATAATTAAAGTCTAATTGAAATAGAATTTAATTTTAATTAAATTACCAAAACTTATTATAAATAGGTTTAAGCTTTAGTAGAGCTAGCACTCATTGTCTAACCCTCTCTGTAATAGCTGTATATTCTCTCAACTAATTTTGTGAATATTGTTAAAGACTAAACATTTGTACAATTACAATAGTTGAGATTGATCAATTTCAAAAATGATTTGAAAATTATGACAAAAAAATAATCAACAACCAATGCATCGTTTTTAGCACAACTGTGATTCAAGCAACGTTGCTCTCTAAATTTTCTTCAGTATCTCCACAACCCATGTTCTAGGCCACGTCTCTTTTTGTACTTTATGATAAACACGAGCTAGCACAAGAGCATGAGTTAGGTCATGTTCAACAAAGAGTTGTGATTTTTTTTTATATTTTTATTACAATTCTATTCAATTCTTAATAAATGACATTCCAAGACAATGTCTTCAATAATTATCTATTACATAACATAAATATACTATATTATAGTAATTAATATGCAAAATATAACAATACCTAGTAGATATATTCTACGCTCACAACTCTTTCTTTTGGACCTGTTGTCGGTCCGCATTTCATATATGGCTCTATAATATATATCATGAGTAAATAATTATATAATATATCTACAAATAAAGATTATGAAAAAGAAGAAGAATAATTTTAAAGATGAATATGACATTGACAATCTACTACTTTGTCGTAGGTTTTATTTGGGTTTCGATTCTAACAAGAACTCCTTTGCAAGAATTCTTTGAGTGATCACTTTATCTTCTTTTTAGCTACCAGATTGGCAATACTTTGCAATTGAAACTTGTCTATTATTAGGTTAGTGAGCTGACTAGGAAGAGAATCCTTTGAGTGATCACTTTATCTTCTTTTTAGCTATCAGATTGGCAATACTTTGCAATTGAAACTTGTCTATTATAACTCCAGGATACAGATAAATTAATAAGAGATTCTTCTGACTTATGTGAGGTCACGAATTTGAATCGTTCTCATATATATAGTCGTTTAAAGCTTAGGGCTAGATCTTTACCTCCCATAAGAGACCTACTTAATTTAAACAGGAATTAATTTGAGTATGGATGATTCAAAAGTATCTTTCCGTAACGAGCGCTCTTCTAAGACACGTTATGGGAAGAAAAAAAAAAGAGTCTATTATTAAGTTGGTGAGCTGACTAGGAAGAGAATTAACTTTGTTCATGCAACTCTCAATTAACTTATTATAATACAAAATCAAAGTTAGAATAAAAAGGCATTGGAAATAGGGAAAGGTTTAGGGATCCAAAAGAAGTGAAATTTGCTTTTAAGGGGAGTTGATCGTTGAGTGGACATCTGGTGACAAAACTTTTCAAGCTACATCGATGTATCATCATCACACCAGCTGAGTTTCAGGACAGAACATTCCCCCACGTTAAAAACAAAGTCTGATCTGATCTCTCAATCCCTTACCTTTCATGTTCCCTTCTTTTTGTTTAATGCTTACTTCCTTGCTTAAGAAGATGACCCTTGACAACGAGGGATGGATCAAATGGTCCAACTTTCTTATTTAAGACTCTCCTTTAATAAAGAGGTCTTGAGTTCGAGTCATCATAAGGAGGAGAAATAGGCATATTCTTATTAATGACCCTCTAGCCCCTTGGACAAAGCTCTTTGATCGGATCAATTACGGACGTCTCGCTTCCAGCGACAGTGTAGGAGTTGGAGCTACTCGGAAATTCGGGGCCTGATGGGAACCTGATGCTGAGCAGAGGGGAGCCAGTGATCAATCATCCGCTGACCAATCAAGTATGTGAAGACTCCTTGTGTGCAGAAGTGTACAGGCTACTTAGGAACCTGAGGAATCTTGGAGTTCCAGATTTACCTCCTCTAGACTCTTGAGATGGGGTTCTAGAGGATTAAGATTTAGTCTGACTAAGTCAGGATACCTAATGTTAAAAAAAAAAAAAAAAGATGACCCCTTTTATCCAAAAACTTGAATTTGGCATAAAAAAGAAGACTGTTTTAACGGTAGACTATGTGTTTTTGTTTTTCTTGTGTATGGTTTAAGAGAGATAAAAGATTATTGGGATTGTTTAGTTGTCCCTTTATTCCAAGCATTCTTTCATTCTTTGCTTAAAGACGGCTAGACTCAGGAATAAAGCCAAAAGTGGAACTGGGTATGGGTTAAAGCTAAAAACAAAGAAACATGAACAACTACACAAGCATATTCTAGTAAATACAAGCAACCTAACGACACCACAGACACATGATACAACCCCAAACCCAACAAGCAAAGCAAGCAACCAAATCCAGATGCAGCTGAGACTGAGCTGTGCTGACAACCGACAGCAGGCAGTAGAGCATCTCTCTGTCTCTGGTGTCAAACGTACGCTAGCTGCCCAACAGCGCCAATGTGTAGTCACGGGTCACAGCCGGTTTAGTCAGTCACCAAATGGACATATTCTTGCCGTACTAGTATCACTCACCCAAGCTTTAAGAAGAGTTCTTGGAGGGAGGGCACATCTTGACCATACAACTTGGTCACGTCCGTTCTTGTAGCAAGAGAAAGTATCACTTTACACAAATGAGACATGTCCCAGGAACCAAATCAGTTTTAGGTTGTCTTCTTTCTCGGAATGTCTAAGCATACTGTTCCTGTTGCTTTGGCAAGATTGGGAATTTTTGCTAACCTCCAATTTGGATTCCTGGTTCGTTGCCGAGCCAGAGCCAACAGCTCAGTGCGTCTCAGGTTTTGTGTGCCCAAAACAACCATGGATGGTGTCCTTCCCTTATCTTTATTAACATGTTTGGAATGTAAGATTGTTAGAGAATTTATAAAATTAATTGAGTTGACATGATGAAACGGTCACTTTAATATGGTATCAGAGTCTCAATGATTAAATGGTCATGAATTCGAATCCTACCATCCACCTATTCTAATTAAATTAAGTACAAAGTAAAGTAGGTCTGTGCAAGTTTCAAGCTCAAAGGTTTTTATTTGAAGGAGTGTATTAGAGAATTTATAAAATCAATTGAATTGATCTCACACAACAGCTTAAGCTATTGTGATGAAACGGTCACTTTAACAAAAATCTGAGTCCACACCAGAAATCTGAATTAAGCTATTTTCTAAATCAAGATTCTTTTTTTTTTCTTTCAAAGTTATTTATTAAAAAATAAAAATAAAATAGCTGAAGAAAAGACAAAATATCTGCATGATCAAAACGAACGTATCCACCCAATAATCCGACGCCGCGTGCACTTCTACTAACACACGTAAGAGATCCTTGCCTTACACAATCAAAACATGTGGGTCCTTACTGTCCTCGCTTATCGAGACCAATTATTTTTTATCATTGTTATTTTTCCTCAGTTTTGTTATAACTTATAAGACTTTCTCTATAATTTAACAAACCTAACAATTTTTTTTGCTTTTTAATTTTATTAAAATAATAATAAAATACACGTAACATTAATATATATTAATCAAATTGAAATAATTAATTCTATATTAATTATAATAAATTATTAATTATAATTAAACTTAATTAATTTAGTTTGATTTTAAGAAATAACTATTAAAAAAAAGCCTTATCTTAATTGATACAATCTAATTTCACGTCAATTGAATTAGTTGACGCAGAGGCTCTGTGGATCAAGAACTGACATTAACGAGTTAAGAGTAATACTGAAAAAAATGCAAATTAATAGCATGTGTTTTTTAATCTTTTACAATTAAATGGATTTCAAGGTATGTAAATATGCTAGCGTATTTGTTATTTAAATCAGCTACTAAATATCTCAATAGGGTTATTTAGGACATGTAAAATGTTTTTTTGTTAGACACTCTAAATTATGATACTATTTTGTCTTAATAAATAAATACTTTTTCTTTAAAAAAAACTGTTAATTTGAGTTAGATTTAACTAATTCATATTAGATTTACAAAATAATTTTTTTAATCTTTTAAAATAATTTAGTTATTGATTTCAAATAATTTAAAATTTAATAAAAGTATTATTTTAATTAATTAATTTTTAAGTTATTAAATAAAATAAAACTGTGTCATTAATGGTCCAACAAAACTAAGCACAAAAATAATAAAATTTTATCTCAAAATATCCGTTATATTTAACGGTTAGAAACTGACGGCGTAAAATCTTAATTTGGCTTATATAAATAAAATAGTCCCAACTCGAGTGGAAGGGCTGTTCCTCCTTAGCTATTAACGTAGACAACTCCGACCCAGACTCGCTTGTCGGGAATTGCCGTTTTCTTCTTTTTGTCTCGCCGGAAAAGCCGATTTCCATCATATATTTCCTTCTTTTTGTTTGGCCGCCAACTTCCTATTCTATTTCTGCTAGTCTTCTATGCGCAGTATCTTAGAGTGTGACCGTGATCCTTTTGAGACAGAAATCAAAAGGCTGTTTTGAGTAATGTGGCAGCGAAGAAAATATTCGACGTGTTCATGAATATAAAGGACTCGGTGCTCTGTTTGGAGCTGTAAATAACTAGTGGTTTTGTTGGCATTTGCGTTTTTGAGAAGAGACTGATCAAAAGTACGTAGGAGCTTTGCTTGGTCTTTTGATGCAACCCTCTGCTTTTTGCGTGTGTCCTCTGTTCGTTATTTTTGTTTCTTCCATTTTCTTATCATTTTATGGGTTTTAGTTATTTTCTTTTTGCTACTTCTTCAGATTCTATCTCTTTTCTTTGTTGTTTGTTGTATTGTTTTTAACTTTTCTCAGCAGCCAAGCAGAACTTCACTATATCCATCGTACCTTATTTCTTCTCTCTCTATTTGTGTTTTCCGATCTTATTGAAATATTTAAAATTACAGGAGAAACAAAACAATAACAAGAGTAACAACAATACAGGAGTGGTTTACTTGTTTTCCATTATTTGAGTCGTCTTCTTGACTGAGCAAGTCGTTCTCGATCAATTTTGATCAGTAGTCTTTTCATTTCTCTCTTATTTTCTCTTACCCCACAACCCAAATAAGATGGAAAAACAAAAACAAAAAAATTGCGACCCTTCTCTGTTTTATCCAGGAAAGACACTTCTTTGCCCTGTTCCTTTATCATACCCTATTGATGGGATTGGTTGATAGAGTCTGTCATTTTTAATTCTTGTGTTTTAGAAGCTGAAGAATTTATTTATGACAAATCTTTCTTTTGCTTTTCTTTTTGCAATTTGTTTCTTCTCGGAAACTTAGGCTCGCACCTCTTTTTCTTTTCTAGTTCAAATTACTGGGGTAGTCCATTAAAAAGCAATGAGAATGAGGAAGATGGGGGTAAAGTCAATCTACAATTTGACCAACTTTCAGAGGGCTAATTGTTTGAAATCTATGTTCTTTACCAACTTTCAGAGGGCTAATTGTCTGAAATCTATGTTCTTTCTTTTTGCCGTAGCACGACTCACTGTTGTTGTCTTTGTGCTTGGGTCTTCTCTGATCCCAAGAGGTGAAGTTTCTTTATCTTTTCCTTTTTGTCTTTCTCCAAAAGCCTCTTCCCATTCCTTTAAAGTTTAAGAACGCAACCAACAACATCAATCTTAGTTTGTTATTAGTTCATTTTGGATTCAGTGGCAACACAACAGTTTTGTCCTTCTTCTCTGTTTCTGGGTGCCCATCTCTTTTCTTTGTTAATATTTTATAGCCGTCTTAGGACCAAGGCCCGTTACAAGGTTGTCTGTCTCATCACTGATATGTGAATGTTTTATGTCTCCCGTATTGACCAAAAACTCCTTTAAAAAAATCTCAAATTTGTTATTTATTTAATCGAAGATGCATCGATAACAAATTTTAATGGTTGATAGTGTTTGCTTATTTGTGATTATTTATAACTTGTATTTATATTTACAATGGATTGGTCACTTGGGCAGGAGTGGAAGGAAAAAGTTGGAAACCTGAGAAGATGTTTACGTGCATAGCGTGTACAAAGCCGGTGGCAGAAGAGGAGGAAGGTGGACGAGGGGCGGCGCGTGGGAGTGAAACGCCCAATACAAAAGAAGCTATCAAAAGCCTGACAACACAGGTCCATGCCTTACTTATCCATCTCTATTCTAGTTTCTATTGCTTTTGCAGTATCTTTTTGCCTTAAATAAATACTTATGGCTTGTGAAAGCAATCAAAATCATAGTTCCATGAGATATTATGGACCCCCCCACCCCTTAGGGACCAACCTTTGGCTTCTTTTACTTCTTTTTTACTTGCTTACTCATTAGCTGCCTTCTGTATTACTACTTGTAGTTACTATATTATTCTTCGTATTAGATGATGAAAGAAAAAAATGAATCTTTCATCTGCTTTCAGGGCTAAAACTAGTACAAAATCCTGCCATGCTAAAACTTAAAACAAGAAGTGCTGAGTTGTACTTGTTCCAGTCTCTGTTACCTCCACCCTGGAACGACTCGCTAGAGTTTTGGCCCTGAAAGTGAACATGTGCCAAAAGGTCCTCTAAATAGCAAATTATCAACTTCTAGTTCTTTTCGACTCTTTCTGGTTAGGTGTATGCCCATGTGATCAAAACCTGGTAACTCAACCAACGTCTGTGCCTACTCCATAGGAACTGTCAGTATTTCTACTACAGTTGCAGTGAAGGTGGCTAATTACAGGGTCTCATGATTTTGACATACCAACTAGAGCCCCTCAATCGTCATTAGCTTCATAGTGGTGGGTGGTGCAGAAAAACAAAAGGCTTCAGTAGGACTAGGACGCTTCACTGGCTTAACTATATATAGATTCTTCATTAGTGAAAATCTCTTCATGTTTCAAGTAGAAAATCAAATCTTTTTCGGGAATTCTGCAGCTGATCTCCTACACTTCTGTGAATGACATACTAACTCCAAGAAACCATCCTAGTTTGTTTCCAAAGATCGGATGTCGTTTTCTGGATTCTGGCCAAGCCTTGCACTAACTCTACATTATAATTTGATTCAAGTTTCCTATCAAAATTTGTACCTGTTTTGGTAATGTGATATTATATAATATTGATATCCGTCAAACACTTTCAAAATTATATAATTATTTATTAAATTTTATTTAATTAAAATTAATTTTTTATTATAATCAAAATTAAAAAAAATAAAATTTGACTCAATAACTATTTATTAAATATTTTAAAGATATAATTGCTTTTAAAAATAGTTATATAGGTATAGAACTGGGATTGCAGGATAGAATGGTGACAGCATATTAATCCTAAGCAACAGTGTCATCTTTTAAAAGAGGAGGGATTCATCTTTATTTTGATCCACCATTGAATTCTTGCGTGTCCTTTCTATCTCTAAAGTGAAGAATACCAGAAATTATATGGAGAAAGGAATGAGGATAGGATCTTGCTGTTTACATATTGTTCGAATGAAAGAAATAATAATCTGCTATATGCTATGCAGTATTCCTAACTCTGATTTATTAACTGAAAAGCTTTTTGCACATGGTTCTTCTTAGGAGCTTCTATCAATTTCGCACAGATTATCGTCTAAATGATCCAAAATCATTATTCTTTTACATTTCTAGGAATACTGTGATCAGTTTCACTATTCTGCATGACATTGTCTTCTTCTCTTAGAGTTCTCTGGGTGGTCAAACATCTGAAGGAAATTATTTTTCATTGGTTATTGTCTTCAAAAATCAGTTGAATGTTATCCTGTTCACTAACGGCCTTAACTTTGCTCTTCAAAATTGGTGTAGATAAAGGGTATGGCATTGAAATGCTCAGTAGCTTACAGGCAATGCAAGCCCGGTACGAGCTCCATAGGCAACAAGAAAGAATATCGGCCATATCCAGATTTCGACTCCTCATCAGAAGGAGTGCCATATCCCTACTTTGGAGGTGGAAGCTCAAGCTCAACACCTGCATGGGATTTTACAAGTGGTAGTCACCATCATCATGGCATGGGACTGGAGCCGAGATTCAGTGGACTATTCAACGGTGACCAAACCACTGGAGGAGTAGATTCTTGTGTAGTGCTTGAGCACGAGGATGTGCCCAAGGAATGGATGGCACAGGTGGAACCTGGTGTTCACATTACTTTCGTTTCTCTTCCTAATGGTGGAAATGATCTAAGGCGTATTCGCTTCAGGTATGTGCTAGATATATCCATCACTGCTTCCTATTTCAGGGAACTTAAAAAGTTGTGAGAGCATGAATGAACTTCATAGATGGGAAAAAAGATTATCATATTAGATTCTTAAAAATGTTATTGCATATGTACTGCACTATTCCTCTGTCGAATGTCTTGAACTAGTCAAATCCTGAATATATTGCAATTACTTGGCATGGCAAGTGAAAAAGCAAATAAATTGCTAAACCTTGATATCTTGTGGAAGCACAAGCTGACATTTGAGTTTTGAAGCCGAGACATGTTCAACAAATGGGAAGCTCAGCGGTGGTGGGGTGAGAATTATGACAGGATCATGGAGCTCTACAATGTCCAAAGGTTTAATCGTCAAGATCTTCACACTCCACCAAGGTCGGAGGATGAGGTAAATACATTCATATTTTAAATTCCTGGAGATTTCTTTTTTTTTTTTTTTTGCATTGGATTTTTTTCTCTGCTTTTCCTTTTTATTTTGTTGCTGAGGACAGGAGGAGGCTTCATAACAGCTATATTTAGACATAAACCAGTTTAATAAGCTTAAAATTTCTTTGACTTCCAACGTAGGCACATTAAGTTGGAATTATTGAGTAAATTGCCTATATGATTGTTGTTGGCGCTTGACATTATAATATAGGACGATATAAATCACATGCACATGCAGAACTTCAGATGTCAGGCCAATACAGGAATGTGCAGATGTTGTTTGACATTAAAAGATTCACTGTCAGTTGATATTTGAACAACTGTGTATCTCCAGTATAAACTTAAAAGAGATGACTATGTGCATGGCGCGCCTTAAAGCAGGCAGACCATGGACTTGCGTTAATGATCAATGATTGAAGCATAAATGTAGATGCTTCTAGGGAAGTGTACATACGATAATAGGTTCTCTCATGCAAATGGGGAACACTTGCATTCTAATGGATGACCTTTGTGTTCACCAGACAAGATATTCAACTTGCACAAGAATAGATTCTGCAAAGGACAGCCCCATAGCTCCAGCTTTCACACCAGGGAGCTATCACGGACATCCTGGAAGTAAGGGGCATTTACCATCTGAACATTCCTATGGTGGTTACAGTATGGCTGGTCCGAAAGGTGATGCATCAAGGACAACTACCTCGTCTAGAGATGATACCGCTAGTGATGTTGAGGCAGAATGGGTTGAGGAAGATGAGCCTGGGGTATACATTACCATCAGACAATTAGTTGATGGCACTAGGGAGCTCCGACGTGTCAGGTTCAGGTAGTACAAACTTGTGTTCCCTGTTCCCACCTCGTTCATTTTATTCCTTTTCCGCAAGGATTCATTAAGTGTTTTTTATTCTTCCTTTTTTATATTTTGATTTCCAATAAGAAAACTCTTGTTCTGTTGACACAGTCGTGAAAGGTTCGGGGAAGTTCATGCAAAGCTGTGGTGGGAACAGAACAGAGAAAGGATACAAGTTCAATACCTATAGAACTGGAGATTCTAATCCCGGGGACTTGATTTCAGTACAAAAAGAAAAAGATACGGAGTGGGGCGCGTGTTTTTTTTCCTTCCATCCCATCCTTTCTTAGTCACTTCTCATAAGTACAGACACCAATGAAGATATTCACCAATTCGTTAGAGCTACGCAGATTATCTGTAAAGAATGACGGTTAATTTGAAGCACTCCAATTAATGATTCGTAATGTAAAACAACCGAAAATTAAAATCAAAGTTGACGCCACCATAACATAGTAGTTAATGGGGTACGCAACAAAACTATCCACACCTGGAAAAGAAGGAAAAAACAAGCAGCTTTCACAAGTCACACCACTCTCATTTGCTACCTCAAACCATTAATAACAATCTCATTGTCATCGAGTCGGAGCAAACGATAACACGCATATGTAAAATCCCTTTTTCTAAATCACAATGTAACACACACACACTCGCAGTCGTGCTCTTCAGATTTTGGTAAGTAGCGACTTTAGCATAGACATTTTTTAAGAGCCAAAGTTTTTCATCCCACAACTCTCCTCGTACAAGTTCTGGCAGGGTGGAATTGTTGAGATGGCCTGAGAAACATGTCACCAGACTCCCTAGTCCATTGTACTCCAGCCCTCATAGGTGGAGGCCGAGGCTGCACCAGAGAATGCCTACGAGAACCAATTGCCATATTTGCAAACTTATCTGCAGCATCAGAAACCCCTCGTGCTGCTACTCTACCCTTGTTTACAGAAGCTGACAATCCACACCGCTACCAAGTCAGTTCTTATCCACAATAAATATACATCACAATCTATATCACATTCAAAAGTTGGAATTAGCTCCACACATCCCATGGCATAGATACCAGGTAACCAAGTAAAGAGGCCAGAACTTACAAGGGCTTTTCCTTCCTGGTGGTCGATATTTCGGTTGCCTGGTAGAGCTCTTCAATGATTTCTCTTCTTTATTTGCACCCTTCATTCGCAGAAACACCATAAAATTACAATCAATACAGATGCCACATCACATACTGACAACAATACAGGTGTTCCTGATTCCATAGTCAAAAGCATTTCCTTGGGACAATGTATAAAAATTTATTCTGATTGTAGATAGTGGTCAAGGCAATTATTTCCAATCCCTCTGAAAAGGAGAAAGCATTATTAAGAACAATAGTTTACCTGGTTGGCCATATCCAGCTTCCGCTGCGCACCTGCAATATGATATCAACTGTGAAAATTTACAAGCAAATATGATATTAAAGCATTTTAATTTAACAAAACATAACAGCATTTGTTTTGGGGTGCACAGCTTGACAAACTCAAAATTCTGACAATGTTGACAGTCCTTAAACTCATTTTCGCTTTGCCTACCTGTGCTCAAAGAAGGAGAATGAAAATTGTTAACCAGCTTTGAATTATTCATAGCCCCGGAATATCTCCTACCAGACTGTTGCTCTGATGACACCTTAGTCCCAGCTACAGATAACAAAAGTAACAACATATCAATATTGAAATAATACATCATTAATATTTGAGAAACAAACAGAGCTGATAGAATAACAAACCAGATGGAGGTGTTCTCACAACAGCTGTTCTAAAACGAAGAGATGGGGGAGCATAAAAGCAACCCTGCAACAGTAAGGAGATTATTGAACTCTGAAAGACAACGAGACACTAAAACAAATTTAAGTGTAAATATTTTTTTCATTAAAGAAGACAAAAGATTGAATGCATAAGTCACCTGGAAGAATGGATGTTGAAGGGCCTCTTCAGCCGTAGGCCTCTTGCAGGGATCCCAAGAACAAAGTGCCTGATAACCCGAAAAATAGGGAAGGACCAATGAGAAAGGGAAAGCATACAGGAAGTTGTACAAAAGCAGGGACAAAATAATATAAGACTAAACCGACTGCAAACATTACTGACCGTAATAAGGTTGATTGCATCTTTACTTGCAGATGGTATTAAGACAGAAAGGTTTACACCAGCAAACTGCAACAGAAAACATTCAAAGTCGTCTTACATCTTAATCATTCGAAATATATGGATTGTAAAGCACCTCGAATTTTTAAAATGGTATAATTTATTTGTTCTGCCAAGGAAAAATAGCTTTCCAGAATTACAACTATTTAAGGTAAAAAAAATCATTAAGAAACTCCCCAATTTTCCAAACTAATCAGACATTAATAATCAAAGATATTTTAAACATGCTTCCGGTTATATGACATGGAAACAAACAATCTGACCTGTGGAAATTGGTAGTTTACAGCTTTAGCAAGATCAAGTCCATCAGCCCAAGAATCCTCAGTTGGAGTGCCTATTACACTGCATATTTTGTAGATCTCATCTGCCTCACTGTAAAATTAACCGTGATAGCCAGTGAGCAAAAGTTAAAATAAACATGCAGCAAGATCACGTAAAAGATAAAGACCTATACCTGGTGCCCGGAAAAAGAGGTCGAAGAGTTAATAACTCAGCCATAATAGCACCCATTGCCCACATATCTACAGCAAAGTAATGTATCCATTAGACTATACAATAAATATTTAATATGGTTATATTAATTCTTAAAATGTAGAACATCTCAAACTGATCTGCCACTAACCAACTTTAGAACCATATACGAATGACTGGAGCAGAACTTCAGGTGCCCGATACCACCGTGTTGAGACATACTCGGTATATGGTGGTTGAGAATTTATTTCTCGTGCAAGGCCGAAATCAGCAATTTTAATTACATCCTTTGTGACCAACAAGTTCTCTGCAAGAAGTGCAAGTTATCAGTCTGATATTCCTAACTAAAAACACAAGAAGAAAAGACCCATCGCCACCAACAATATGAACAAGTAAGAATGGGCTATCTTAATACCAGAAAGATAACCATCTTAAATTGCAAGAGAAGATGAAAACCGAGGATTAAGATAAGAATAAGAGCAAATTCATAAACAATGATACTCGAATTTCAAAAATGAAAAAAAATATTGTTGTATGCAATGACAAATAGCACTTCATAGTTGATAGATCATTTGTACGAGAGGACAGATATTTTTAAAAAAAGGTTCACCTTAGCTTGTCCCATCCTAAAGACGTCTAGAAATACATTGCAACAATATGGATAAAAACTCACCTGGTTTAAGGTCACGATGGAAATATCCACGCTGGTGCATGTAAGCAAGACCTTGAAATACTTGAAAACACCAATTTCTAACCTCAGCTTCCAGAAATAACTTTACTTTGTCTTTAATGAGTTGGTAAAGGTTGCACTCCTGGAACACCAGTATGTCAAAACCATTGGCTCAATGGTATCCAATTTGAATAAATAGAGGAAAAGAACTTACCATATATTCAAAGACAAAATACAAGATATCATTTTCCCGAATTACTTCCTTGAGCTTCACAATATATGGATGATTCATTTTTCGCAACGACTTTACTTCTCTAAGATTTACACACTCTTCCCATGAATAATACTTTTTCTTCATCTTTTTTATTGCCACCTGTTTATCATTGCCAAACATAAAGCAATTAAAACAAAACATCTATAACAACCTAGGAGTCATGCAAATACAATTGCACTTACAACTTCGCCAGACTGCTTATTAATTGCCCTCCAAACACTGCCAAATGTTCCATCACCAACTTCCTTGATTAACTTGTACCTGCATACAGCATTCCTAATTTATAATTGAAGATCAAAAAAGAAATTAAAAACCATAAAGTGAAAAATAACTAACCTGTCCATCTTGTTGTGAAACACAAGCAAGCTCTTTCTTTATTCAGAAAATAGTATAAAACTCAAAAAAGCTATGTGACATTCACGATATATTATCCTTTGTGAAATCTGAAGAAAAACAAACAACCTTGCTGGTCCAGGTAAACTCAACTAATTTTCTTCAATGACCACTGACAGCAGGAAACCAAAATTTTTATCATGGACAAGCTCCACGGCCTTAATCATCCCAATACCCGCAACTTCAGGATACCAGAAAGAGGAGTGGGCAAAGAAAGCGGCAGAGTGCATAGTTACACCAAACAAAAAGACCAAATGCAATGACTATCGGTGTCAAGAAGACAGACACACCGATCTCAAAACAGTCCAAAACTAAACTAACAAGATCCTGCTGATCTAGGTAGGTATTGATGAGTGGATTTCTGAACACTTTAACTGATACCCATCAAGAGCAACAGGAAAATAGGTGACAAGCAAACAGTCTGCAGATAATTGAGGTAGTGGTTTTTCTAGTATTAAACTACTAATTAACTTCAATTGGATTCCTTGCAGACTTCAACCCTGCAACAACAACAACAACATATCATTAGAAAAGCGGAACAAAAGTACAAGAAACAAACAAGATAATGGGTACAAGACTGTACTCCAGAACACGTAGTTGCTATGACTTCAACTGGTCGTTGTACCAGCAATGCACTGTTCAGTGTTCATATGAGTGGTTAGAAAATGAAAAAAAAAATCTGAAGCATTGATTAAAAGAATATGGATAAGGTATTTACTTCAAGAAGTGCATTAAAGATCCAGCACCTATTTCACAATAACTTTGCATCACGTCCCCTATAGTCTTCATTAAACAGAAACTGACCACTAAGTGCAGTTAACAAAGGAAACCAAAAGAAAATCTCCAACGATGAAAAATCGCCAGTCAAGCACTTCTTGGAATGAAAAGACCCGATACTGGTAGCAGCTTGACCAGAAAAAGGCATTCTCCATGTCTTAATGAAAGAAATTAAGCCGTCTAGATCCAAGTTCTGCACAACCTAATTAGAAGTCAAACAACAAAATTTAGTAAGCATCATTAAGTGAACAGAACATACACAAATAATCTAACTAGTCAAACAGTCCACATACACATCTTGCTCGTCTATTAAATACGAATGCTTTAAAAGAAAGCCCCTTAGAAAGTAACATCGTTATAAATTGATCATATCAAACAAAATAATCTTATTCGTTCCTAAATATAAAAGCAAATAATCTAAACGCTAAATACACGAAAATTTTATCAACCATTAGAAATACGACTAGCTGCATAGAGAAGAACGGTCGTAAAAAATCGGATCATAAGGCATTCACAAGTTCACAACCCATGTGCTGGAGATTGTAACAATCACGGATCTAATATAATACATGCCAAAGAAACAACCTAATCATCACTTATAAAAAAAAACCCCACTGCAACAAAATTAAAGTATCCGTGGATTATAAACGAAAATGAGACATAAAGCCCTAAATAACAAAGGTAGATAACCTCGCAGATTTCAACCGTTTGCATCCAATCAATAACCATAAACCCTAATTCCAAATCGGAATGATGGCAACGAAAAATCCGAAGAAATCAGACACGAAAATCAAACCCTGGAAACCAAGAACAAAGATCGAAACGTCCTATTAAAGGAAAAAGAATCGGATCGGAGTGGATCAAAAATCATATCAGATTAGATCCGAACAAAGCAGGAGGAACCAAAACAGAAACAGAATGAGAGGAAGAGAGAGTAAACTAAAACCTGAAAGCCGAGCGGCGTAAGAAGAAAACCGTCGCTTAGGACGGAAAGAGGGGGAATCCAGTGCTTCTCTCTCCCTTTGTTCACCTTTCTTTTATAACCAAAAAACATATAAATCTCCGTAAAAGCTTTTCCACACTTCGCTTGCGCATTTATCTCATCCGAACATATATATATATATACACACTTCTAGATATATGTATATATACCCCTCTTGTCTTTCTCTTAATTAAATCTTCGGTTCGGTGCGTACCAAGAAGATACCTAATTTCTGACCTGACATGGGTCCCTTCCTTTTCTCGCACTCATAACTCATCCTTCCTTCACTTGTACGACATGTCGTTTTTAGGAGGGAAACACACCCACTTTAAAACTTAGCCCGACCCGCTCGGCCTGATTTTGGCCTGAGTTAACTGGGCTACGGGCTAAAGTCGACTCAGTCCAATTTTGACTCAACGATTACTTAAAAATGACATTCTGATTTTGGCCCGAATTAACTGGACTATAGGCTAAAGTCGACTTAGTCCAATTTTGACCCGACGATTACTTAAAAATGACGTCATTTTTTAACTTAAAAAAAAAAGATAGATCGAGCCACTGACCATCATGACTTAGGGTAGGGCCAAGCGGGGCTAGGACCAATGCCATGACTCGTGGTTTGGCCAAGCTGGGCTAGGACAACTCGAGCCCGGCTCGATCCATTGACATCGCTACGTTTGGTTGTGCTATTATTTTCTATTTTCTACTCTACATTTTTTCATTTTATCATAAATTTAAAAATTAAATTATTTTTTAGTTTAATATTTATTTAAATATTTATTTTTTAATCTTCAAATATCTTTAAAATACATAAAATTTAAATCTATAAATCATTATTTAGATTTTAGTTATTTATTTTGAATAAAATATAATAAATTTATGTGAAATTAAAATAAAATATTTTAGCTTATTTATCTTTATATTGATTTAACATTTAATTATTATTAACAATAAAACTGTAACTACAAAAATTTTAACAATTAAACATAATTTTCTGATTAAAATAGAAATCAAATTAAAAAATAAAAATAAAGAACTTTTACTTTTCAAATTTATTTTACCTTAACCATACCATAATGTTTCATATTACATTCCATTTAATTAGATGATATCCAAAGATTCAAAATAAAAAAAATTGATAAATGAAGTGAAAGCATCAAAACAATTTTATGAAATTAGTTAACTTACAAACTACAAAGGATTAATTAATTCAATTCGACTTGATTTAACAAATATTTTTTATGTACCAATTTATCAAATAAAATTTGGAATTATAATGGTAATAATTATAATTACGAGTAAGACATCTTTAAATTTTGCATTTTAGTATAATTTTTAATTAATGTTGTTGAAGATTAGGGGGGGCAGAATTTTCGGTCCAACGAAATATAAGACAAGACAAAATATTGACGAAGTGGATAATACATTTGGATTTGTAACCGAAAGGCAATGCGACCAATAGACAACATAGATAAATGAACATATGTTACTTTTATTTGTGACAAATGGGAAAGAGGTTAAGTGTTATTTGGCGGCAGATAGGAACCATTTAGTGAAGCTGTGGAGGGTGTCTTGGTCAGCTCTGTAGTAATTTTGGACAAAAGCGAGCAAATCCGACCAAGTGACGTCTGGATTCATCCTTTTTTATATATATATAAAGGGAAAAGGAGTACATAGTTTATAAAACAAGTGTGAGGAAGCAGATTTCTGACAGATCTTCTGCGAGAATACTAAGGCATCCGGTAGGTGGAGAAACTAAGTAGGTGACATTAATGTCAGAGTGTCCAGCCTGAGTGGCGAGCCAATTTGCGCTTTCAATGCTCTCTCGGTATACGTAACGATGAACAACAGTCCAGTTCCGATTGAAGAATTCCAGAATACCCATGACGATAGGGTGGGTCGTCTGAAAACGGACGGTCGAGGATGAGAATGTCTAGTGTACCCTCAACGAGTCCACTTCTAGCTCAATCTACCAGAAGCCAAACTGCCAAGCTAGAGAGAGTCCGGTGTAAACGTCCTAAAGTTCTGCAGACTGCGCGGTGCACCATCCTAAATTCTGCATGAACCCGTCAAGCTAGTTACCGACCCTATCTCGAATGAGCCGACCTGTTGTAGTCGTAGACTGGGCACGCTTGCAAACACTATCAGTGTTCAGTTTTACCCAATCGGACGACGGCCTGCTCCAACCGAGGAGTTGTTCCTGGTGGGAACGGAAGTCGGAGGAGACCATAATCAAGATCAAAAAGTGACTTGTTCCTCTAGGACTAGAGGAACCAGCAGGACAAGTCAAACAGAAGCGCCCAATCCTGGCCCTAGATTTGGCGGTGTTGTTGAAGATTGAGGAGAAGCCAATCTCTGGTGGGAAGAGAGAAGGAAGCCGAAATGACGAGGTCCGACAGAAAGGCAGCCCAAACTTGACTGGTAATCGAGCAATCTCGAACGGCATGAAGCGAGGATTTTTCCTGAAAATAGTGAGGATAAATACTGTTAGAAGTGAGCTGGCGATGCACCCATTGTTGATTACTAAGTAACTTATCCTTCACTAGTAGTCATAGAAAGAAGCGAACCCGTTGAAATCTTGACCATTACCAAATGACCAGCTAGACCCCGTGAGTTTGGATACATCCTTTCACCCGTTGTTGAGTGTTCACAAGTTGGGTAGTAGTTACACATGATAACACCGTATCCATCCTCAACCAACTTCCTGTAACTACAACCTCCGTCGAAAGGGATAAGTAACTTCTGGTACATAATCCAGCCAACCCAAAAATAATATATATATATATAATTACTTTAAAAGGTTAAGAATTTATTGATAAATGTGGCAATCGGATAGAATCCTTAAAATTCAAGTTTGATTTAAAAAAAATTCATATCTGAACATCGAGTTTAATTTTAATTATATTTATTTTAATTTAATAATTTATTTTAAAAAAATTTGAATCAAAGAATTAAATAATTTAAAATTTTTAAGGTTGAACTAATCAAATCAATTGAACTTCTTAATTATTGCTAAAAGTAAGAGACATATAAGGAATCTAATTGCTTAATCCTGCAATTATATATATAGGCCTAGCGGACATATATTAAAGACTTAGATTACTCACCATATTTTATTATTAAAGATGTGAATCCATTAAAATTATTAATTATCTATAATCATAATCACTTTAAATTTTATATGTATGAGGCAGATTAAAGACATGCTTAATTAGTATGCATTTACTATCTTTAGGATTGTTTCTTTTTAAAATATGCATGGTTGAATATGAATTGGGTATGTATGTAAATAATACTTTCTTTTTATGAAATCTCTTGATTATGATAGATTAACTTTAGTTTTATAACTAATTATTCATTTAGTTGAAACTTATAAGATTATATATCTAGTTCTATTATTTTAACCGTTGTTTAGGAATTTTAAGTTGTGGTACAATTATTTTGGTGTGATTTAAATAAAAAATTTAAATTAAACTATTTAAAAATCAATCCAAATAAATTCTTACAAATTTAGTTTGAATTAAAAATTTAAATATACTCTTTTTTATGAGTTTCTGTTGAGTTAAAAAAATTCTTACAGTTTCCAACAAAGCACCTAACTAGGACCTACTTCTATAAAGAATAAAATAAATAATAAAAAGTATTTTTATTTTATTTCATTTTGTTCTTTACAAAATTCAAGAGTTCATTCTTTTTTTATTTCTTTTTAAAGAAAAAAAAAAGAAGATCTCGATTATGTATCTTTATATTTTTTATGAAAATCCACTCTTGACTTTTATAAATAACAAAATGAGAAAAAATATGGACCATTTTTATTCTCTATAATATCTCACTCTCGACTCTCATAAAAATAAAAAGAAATAAAATAAAATCTTTTTTTTATTTTATCTAAGACCTATAAAACGATAGCAACAACCCTAAACCTATTGAGCTTAATAAAGCCCTATCAAACATAATAAAGTGGTAACATGGACCCATATTTGTAAATAATTGCAAGTGTTTTTCCATTTTTTTTCTCTATTCTTTCTTTTGATAAGTGTTTCTTTTTTTCTTTTTATTTGTCTTAATAATGTTTTCTTTTCCCACATGAGGGCAAAGGGACTTTATTGGACTTGAAAGCTGCATAGCACTTGCAACGCCACTGAGAGCTTGGCAAGTACGAAGTCAAATATTATTCATATTAGTTGCGGTGGATATTGTTGTAATATAAGAATGGCGGTGACTTAATTGCAGATGATGACATACGTGTCTTCACCTTATCCTTGTTGCAAAAAAAGGTTGAATCTCTAACTTAAAAGGTCCCCATATTTTAGTATGATGAAGCAATTAAAAATGTATAAATTAGGTACTCAGCGAGTCGTTAAAGGAGAAATGAATAACTCATATGTCTATAAAGAGCCCACCTTCAAAATTTACAAAAAGTTCAAAAATGTTACTCCTATATTATAAATCGTGATATTCAAACCTTGCATCTTAGTATAAATCTGCTTCTTTGAAATTAACTGAGCTACGCCCTGCGGGCGTATTCACCTTATCGTGGCCTTGCATGAGTGTAACCATTCCTGATGTACGTGTAATCATGCAAGGTACACCTTACCTTGCGTGACTGGTTACTTTTCAAGGATAAAAGCACTTGCTTCCATTTAAATATCTCTACAAAAAGTATAAAGATATTAAAAGATAAAAGCACTGCTTTTTTATGATTTAACTTATTTTAATTTTTTATAGTGTACCGTATTCTAAATGTATTAATTTTTTAATGAAACTCACATATCTCAAAGTATATTAATC
Organism: Erythroxylum havanense; assembly: GCA_024752395.1. Lineage (NCBI taxonomy): Eukaryota > Viridiplantae > Streptophyta > Magnoliopsida > Malpighiales > Erythroxylaceae > Erythroxylum > Erythroxylum havanense. The sequence goes on from JANTNU010000001.1 coordinate 15,719,723, forward strand.
TTTTAAACTATAAAAGGATTCATAGCGTTACCTAACATTTAATTGCAATGCTTCCGCATTAAATCTCTTTGTCCTTGTCTTAGAAAAGAAAATATTATTAAGACAGAGAAAGCGCTTGCAAAATAATAGAGGCATAAATATAATTTAACTTTTTACTACCACATTAATCCTTATCTTATACAAGAAAATATTAGAAGTTGTCAAAGGAAGCAATGATAGTCCCCGTGAAGAATTATGTTGCATATTATACAAGACATACCTTAAAGTATATGGGGGAGAAGTTTATGCAATTAAGAAAAAAATGCTTCTCCTAATATGTGGAATCTACGGCTGAGATATGTGAGTGAAAAAGGGATCAAGATGCCAGCTGAGAAATCTCTTATTCTAGCAAATATTTCCATTCCTCTTGATCCATATGATCATTGTTTAGCAGGAAAATAGCATGGAGTTTTTTAGTAGGAGATCTAAGAGGAAAATGGTCAAACTAGAGTTGATATATTTAGATGTTTATGGTCCCATTGAAGTGGAGTTGATGGGAGAAAATTGATACTTTGTTACCTATATTGATGATGAAACTAGGAAAAGTTAGGTCTATATGTTAAAGACAAAGAGCCAAGTCTTTAAAATTTTCCAAAAATTTTATGTCAGGATAGAAAGGGAAACATAGTGTTAGAAATAATCAAGATAAAACCCCAATCACAAAGATCATGTTAAACAAGATTAGTTTATATACATATAAAACAAAAAATAACGTACTTGGATTCTTGTTATAGTTCCACTGATTAAAGAACTTTTATTACGTTTTATTGCAGAGATATTCTTCTTTTTGAAACTTGGTAGCAGAAACAATGAGAAGAGACCAGTACACGTAGATTTATTTTTTTAACTGTTTCGTTCACGCCTGTCTTCATATAACTATCTTTGGTAGTTATTTCAAGAACATTGACCCTAATACCCTTTATGGGTGTATAAGAGTCATTATCTACTACTCACACATGACGAGTTTAATCTTATTAAAAAACAAACTCTACAATGCTCATACTTGTTCAATAATCAGCGTGACCAGCATACGAGTGCACATTGCCATATATCTGTTAGGAGTATATGACATCTCGATTAACAAATGATCCTAGGACTTAAGTGTCCTGGAGTAGACATTATATGCTATACCCTAGGTCATATCTTACATTTATACTTTTCTTTGATGTCATTTAGTTTATTGAGTCATGACTGTATTCAAGTTCTCTACTAAAGAGACGATGGTCATTATGAATACTTTTTATGCGAGTCAATGATCTAAAAATAAATGACCTTCTTCTGTTCTCAATTCTCTTTTGAATTAAATTTAAATTACTTTCCCAAAAGTATTCCTTATGATTGCATCTTGCATGATCTTTTGGCAATAAATCTAAAGTAGCAAACCTTAAATTCAATCCTCAAGAATGAAACAAGAGCCATAAGGGTATATGATGAGGTTTTTCTTAACCTCAAGGGTCTCACAAAATGTAAGATGAGATCTGACGTCTTACATTAATCTCCTTTTTTATGATCAGTTGTGCACACATGGTACGAGTCATGTTTTACGATATTTACCCACTTTATTTAACTTGACTATCTTTCATTCAAGAAATATTGTACAGATGATAGCTCAAACTGTTGGAGTTATGTAAATATAGTGCACTGGAAAGCAAGTGTATTTACATGTAACTTTATCTTCTTCAGTTACAGTTTTGTAATGAAAATATTTATTATTAATA
>JANTNU010000001.1:15724958-15736963 GCA_024752395.1 Erythroxylum havanense
ACGAATTAAGAGTCAAGAAGTACATTAAAAACTATGAAAATATAGCCAATTTATATGATAAACTTGGGTTCAATCACTTACAAAGTAAAGACCAAGTCAAGAACAAGGAACCTTAAGGTCATTTTTCAGGTTGTAATAATAATTGTAATCTTATTTAGTCACTTTGATTTTCTAAAAGACTCATCATGTATAAACATTTCATTTCACTTTAGTGCATGAAAATTTTCATTTATTAATAGACATTGAAGCTTTAGGTTTTAATAGAAAAGCCTCTTGATCTTTCAAACGCTCTTTAGGAAATATTTTAGAAAGTGTTTAAATCATAATTGCATTAAACAAATTAAGTTTGAGCTTTGAAGTTGTTAAAATCATGTTTTTAGGGCATTAATTGACCTATGTGGGTTAGTGGTTGACTAATATATGTTAAACCTGAATTGATGAATTGAAAGTTTATAGTAACAATTGGTTGAATTGAAAGTTTATAGTAACAATTGGTTGATATGTTAGTTAACTAACATGCCATTTAGAACTAATATGCCTAGTAGTTGACCAATATTTCAACGACTAGTAGACATGTGCATTCAGTACACATTAGTTGATAAATATGCTAGATTGGTCGACTAGTTCTTTGTAACTAGCTATTGTAAAGATGAATGTTGGGCTCCAATGACTAGTAAGGGTCTCGAAATCCTATAAATACATGTTTTCTCAATAGTTCTTACATTAAGAAGTATTTTAGTGTATTATGTATATATATTTAAGTGTTTTTCAATTGTTTAAGTATTGTTATCTCATATATGTGTAAATAAGCCTCTTTGGAGTTATCAAGTATTAAAGTGATGTGTCTTGAGTTGGAAGATTTAGTTGGGGCATTATATTATTATACTTGGGGAGTGTTCCAAGTAGTATTGAGGTTCTTTTTTATTGTGAATAAAGATTATAAAAGCATTCATCTTTACTGAGAAAAGATTATACAAACGTTATTTTTTGCATTGAAAGAAGAATTATAGTAGAATTCTAAAAGGAATCTTGATAGTGGATGTAAACAAGAGTTGTTTATCGAACTACCATAAATTAGTTTACATTCTTTCTTTTCTATCCTCTTTAAACCATTATTCAATTGTTTGAATAATTTATAGTAAGCAATTTTTTTATTTGACAAAAAACTCTTGTATATATTGTTGTTAAATTGAGTTCTTTGGATATAAATTTTATTAAATTTTGTAAAAGGCCAATTTATCCCCCTTTCTTGAATACTATTAGAGACTAATAGTTTTGATGAAGAAGGGGTAGAAGAGTGGTCATTTACAAGATTGGACATACTAAAAAGTTAACATAGACAATAGGTATTTGGCTTTGATTTAAACTAAAGGTAAGAGAGGGTAAAGAAAAATAAGATTAAGTTCGGTATCTAGACTTTATGCTTAAATAAAGAGGGAGTCATTACGCCTTCTAATTATAACCAATTAAATTTGTAGCTTACATAGAGAAGAGGAAACAATTTATGCAATAAAAAGAATTAGTTTTTTAATTCAATTAAAACTTCTTACATGCTAAAATATATTACTTTTATGTCAACATAATGAGATAGAGAATGACTAAGATAAACATATAATTATGTTTTCTAAGAGAATTTATGTTTGTTATAAGAATTTAAGAAAAGAAATATAGCATAACCAAATTAGCTTATTGATAATTTGAATTGTTTTTGAAAAAGAATAAAACATAGTGACTTGATGCTTTTAATTAGAGTTGACAAATTATTAATATATATGAAGATATTTATTTAATTTATGATATTCTCTTCCTTAAATATAATGAAATGTCGTAATCTTTTAATGAAATTGTCATTCAATAGAAGATGAAAATTAGAAAGATTAAGTCACTTCTACTTTTAAGGAAATAAATCTTATGAATTGTCATTGAACAAGAAGCTAAAATTAGAGAGAAAAAAACATGATTAATTTATTTTAAGGAAATAAGTCTAGGTATAATGACTGAAATCATTAATAAAAGGTATAATCAATAATAAAATACTCAAATTTTTGAATTTTTTTTAATTCAGTGTTCAAACTTTTAAAATTTTTTTTAATTGAGTGATTAATTTTTAAAACATTAATAGTTCAGTTAAAAATATTAGTTTTGTTAGTAATTTGCTAAATTGACTAACGAAATGCATTCATTTTGGCATCATAAAGTTTAGGACAAAAGTTCAACCATAACATTTTTTCAATTATAAAAAATGATATATTGGCTATCTATATATATAAGAAGCTATTTCTTTATGGGAAGAAATCATATCTATCTATGTGCTTTGTGGTCTCCGTGGAATGCTGGGAGTTACAGTCACAGTGGTCACTCCTGGAGATTTCGTCACCTGCACCTTTGACTCCGCTATTGTTCGTCATCTCGAGGTCTGGTTTGATGAGTACCAGAGCTTTTTCTGGCAAATGAGTATCTTCTCCTTCTCGCCGCCTTTTTCAGTGTCCTCTTCCCGGCAGCCCCACCTCATGTTCTTCGCTATGGTGGCTATGGAGTCCACGAAGTAGCTTGATTCTCTTATAATCACGTACCCTGTGGGCCTCAGGATTCTGTCCATCTCCAAAAGCACGTACTTCATATCGCATCTGGCCATGCACAGCAACTATATCTTGTCAGAAGAACTCAGAACCATACATCAGATTTCACAGCAAAATGTGTCCTTTATGGGGCCAACAATTATTAAAGTATTAGTTAGGCTTTTGTCCTGATCAGATGGTTATGTCTTTTGTTGCCAGGATTCTTTTTGTTCCACTGTCCTGTACTCGATTTCCTAGTCAGTCACTGATCATCAATTCAACATTTTCAGGGAACTGAAGTTCTATATTTACCTGTGGCTTTCAGCAGTGAACAGGCCATCGAGATGGAGGAGATCATAGGTTCTAGGGTACGTTGAGAATGCTTCACACCTGAAATTAGCCAAGTGAATAAATTTATCATTCCATGTACAGCAAAAGGATCCCCGATATTATGTCGTGAATCTTAGGATTTAAGTGTGCATAGAGACTTACCAGTCATGGTAAGTTCCAATGAGGCCTCGGTCGTAGACCACAGGAAGTGTATTTACACCATGGGATGATACCACATTCATGACCCACAGAGGATCATCAATTACAGCAGCAGCAAATCCTCCATAAACTGTATTCATGTCCATCACGTTTCTTATCTTATCGGTTCCAATTGCTGGTACTAACTTCTTATAGTGCATTGCTCGAATTTTCCACATACTGCCATCATGCTTGAAAGCACCAATACTCCCACCACGAACTTCTGCAATGCGTGCCGGTGTAACGTGCAATCGCTCTGGCCATTTAGGAATGGATTCTAGATCTGATTTTGCATTTTTTGGGTTTGGAACGACCGCACATGACCGAAGTGGAGTGTACCATGCAGAATCAGGCTCCAGGCTATCATCACATTTGGGGGGGTAGGCGTCAGGAGTGGCAAGTTTACTATAGCAACTGTCATCTGAATCTTTCTGCCAGACAGCAATATCCCCCTTCTTATTATACAGTTTGAAGCACATTGCAGTAAGCAGTTCTTGCAACCTTTCATAATCTGATCTCTGCTCACCTATGGTAGTGTTCCACCCCTTCCAATGGTTTTCGTAATTTACTGGAGGACCAGAGAGGACCCAAAATCCACCAGGACGGAGAATTCGGTGAACTTCCAGGAGATAAATTCCACCTGAAAGCAAAAGTCTACTGTCAGGAAGAGATAGCAGAAGAATGCTTGCGTTATGTCAAACTTTGAACTTGAAAAAGAGAAAGGGCTCGATAACAAGTTTATTTTCTCATTAATCATATCAAGGAATAAACTGACACTCCCTAGCTATTGTTTCAGTGTTAAATTCAATTACCAAATTCTGTCCACGGGATAAGGCATCTGGAACAATGAGCCATATCAAATGAGTTTGATGGGAAGGGAAGGCGCTGTGTGGAAATGATGCCAAGAATTGCAGGAATTCCACGTTCTAGTGCAAATTGGACCTGAGCTTCATGATTATCTCTTGGAGCAAGAGAAACTGTAAGGATGCCCCGATCTAATAGATCACCTCCCCAGCTAGCAACCTGAAAATAGAAACAAGTAGTAAGATCAATAGTTTAAAGCTAATATAGATTGAGGAGCAACAACTTATGAGAGGCAGGGGAATCCAATTTATAGACTTATGGAGTATCTCATTTACTTGTGTGGTTAGCTGCAGAAACTGGGAGGAGAAAACCAGCAAAGAGAGCAAATGATGGAACTCACCCCACACCCAGTATCAATAGCAGTTCGTACAGTTCCGTCTTTCATCTCTGGAATCAGATCCTGCATATGATCAACATAGGCACTCACTCCATTCGGGAACATGGTCCCTCCCCCTGGAAAGAGGAACTTCTCCCCCTGCTTTCTTAGCCAGTTCTGATTGGATTTCTGTTTGTTAATCCAATCGTACGGTACATTCCTGAAGTCATACGTGAAGCAAATCAGATGGGACTAACCAAAACAAGAATAACAATTTAAGGTGGCACAGCCAAGAAAGTAATTATACCTATACCAACATTCATCCCTACTCTTTGGCCATTTGATTGGAGGCTTGTATCCATTTGGTGGAGGAACCAAGCATTCCTTCTTTTCAAATGGAGGAGGGCAGTGGCGTTCCATGAAAGTTAGCCTGTGAAGGCCATACTTTTTCCACTTCTGCACAACAGATTTACAACATGAATATAGCAATCCTACTACAGACTTGAAAGTTCTTGATTAGTTTATAGAACTATTTGTCAAAAAGAAAGCTCATACCCTCGGATCTGTACATGGAGTGTAGTCTTGATAGTCTATAGTGCATTCAGGAAAGGCAGTGGATTTAGTTTGAAGAGGAGTACCGTCCTTAGAAGTTTGGACAGACTTTTTTACATCCTTAACATTCTCGACCTCGACGATATTTCTATTAGAACAAAAGATCCCACCAAGGTAAAATGAAAACCCGCACAGAGCAACGACCAATATCATCCTGGGAAGAACCTTGGCCTTCTTATCAGGATGTACATCTGGCTTTTCATCTTTAAACTTCATGATTCCACACCTCAACAATTATCTGCAGATTTGCAAGTCGACAGTTAAAAATGACGAACTGTAAAACTAAATTGCTATTTGCTGCTTTCTAACACGACATAAGAATATAGTTTTTCCTCTTTCTTAGTCACAGTGGAGAATTCTATATACTGACGACCATATACAGTGTCAAAAACCAACCTTTAATAGATTTTTAACTCAAATGTATCGACAGAACATCGTATGTTCTAAGTCATCTCAAGGAAACTAACAAGAATAGATCAGCAAAGTAAAAGAAAGGCCGAAGATTGGACACAGGATCGAACAGTTCACAAAAGCTGCTGGTTATTTGAAGCATAGATCAAGCGAATGGTAACAGAACTTGCTCAACGAAGCCTAACGGAAGACGAATTTGTTGAACCAAAGTCAATAGAAGAGAAGTGCAGAAAGCAAGGGAAATAAGTGAGTAACATCATCTATGTAGTGGTCCATGCTAAATTCTTAAACTTGGAAGAATCGGAAAAGCTGTGTAACCGACAAGATCTGATGGCAACTACCAGCATTTGGTTACTTTTTCCATGTTACTTTGGTATAATGGCTCTCACATGAAAGTATTTCTCTATGTGTGTCTTTTTTTCTTTAACTTGATTATGCAAAGTCAAAAAGAAAAAAGACGAAGCCTTGGATCTTCAGGGAAAAAAAGAAGGAAAAAAAGAGAAATCAAAAGCTAATGCTAACTAACAGAAATAGAAAACAACAATCCACACATCAATTTCATCATTTCCTTGAGAACCAAGAAAAGTTTCCATGATTTAGTTGTCACCAACTTTCAACAAGCGATGTTCTCTGTTTCTCAAGCATCATAAGTGGTGACTATGACGATATAGCCTCATAGAGAATAATAGTCATCAACACAAACAAAGGGAAATTAAGTGTAAAAAGGCAGCCTCTTCGACGTGAACATTCACTAATTTTCATTAGAGTGATCATATTACAATCAAGAAACAGCAAAAGAAAACAGGAGAAATGCGAAATGGGAAACGGTAAACCAGCGAAAGGTCAGATCTTCAGCCCGAAACAATAAAACCAAAGAAAAACCTGTGAAAGAGCGAGGACTAATGGCAAATGTTCAAGTGATGAAGAAAGAAAAAGAACAATCTGGGAAGAGATCAGATGAGATAAAAGAATATAAGCACCAAAGAAAATGGAGACATTAAAACAGAGCACAAGAAGAGGACATGCAAGAATGTCAAAGACTGTACCTTTCTTCTTGTTCTTCTCCCTCCGCCCTAATCCTCTCTAAATGCACAAAAAGTGAAAGACTTGTGAATTGTGATAAATAAGGGAAGAGAATGAGACGAGATATCCTGTCCGAGAACAGAAAGAAACAGAGGCAAGAGGTAAAGAGATGGATAAAACGAGGCAAGACGAAAAGCTAAGAAATAGGGATGTTGCACAAAGACTTCGTGAGATCTACCAATCTTTTGACCTCACACACATGCAAGCTAACTTCCATTTGCTCCATCCAACCTTAAATAACTCGCGCTCGTCGCCTTCTGTTTTGCATAGCTGTCCTCTGCTTTTCTTCTAATTGTTCTTTTTTAACTCCGTTTTCCTTTTACATGGCTGTAATAAGCCACACCTATGGCTATTTGTAGACGCAAGGGTCAAATCGGGGAAGCGAGACAACAATCATTTCAACCATTCCCTAAATTTCATGCACATAACATCTCCAACTCTCGGAAACTCTCTGTCTTGGAGCTCACAGTTTTATTACAAGACTAAGTACAGTATGTGAAGCTGTGGACTCTGTTTCTTGTGTTTAATTATAGATTAGAGGACTTTTGAAGAGACACACTTTCTCCTGTGTTACAATCGCATTGACTTTGCAAGCATAAATGCGGAAATTCCAAAGATAAGAGGCCAATGGGAATAAATGAGATTAAACATTTGTCTTTGTCACCGTCGTTTTCATAATTAGGCCAGTGTGGTCGTTTTCATAATGATAATGATGTGTAAGTAAAAGGAGTTAATTTACCACAGCCATCTACCATACGGCAATGGATTGGTTCGGGTTTGGGCCTTTTATGACTCGGATCTATCTGAGAATCTGGTGATTACCTCGAGTGTAATCAAATCAGAATCCACTCAAATTCCATGCAAGTATAAGGATAAAACCAACGATTGAGAAATTCGGGACGCAAGAAGGGCCAAGGTTCAATTCCCGATAATAAGAGCGCATGAGCCGCTCTGCTAGGTAGTCGACCGAAATTAAATCATGGTTTAACCCTTCACAATTTGGTTAGGCCCGAATGTAGGGCAGTTGGGGTGGCTGATTCCACCCTTTGGGACAAGGACGCAAGGAAGTTAACAAGGAATTCTTCTTGTTTAAGTAAAGTCGTGAGTTCGAACTATTTTTATGTATACAGCGATTTAAAATTTAGAGCTAGAGTTTTATCTTTCGCAAGAGATTTTCTTGGTTCAAGTAGAGATTAATCTGGGTATGGATGACTTAAAAGTATCTTTCGATAGTTAGGACCCTCTTAAAATACCTCTTGAATTAAAAAAAAAAAGTCAACATCTGAGAAGTCTTATGGAAAATTAAACTTGTAAAAAAAATTAAACATTTAAATATTTAATTATATATTAAGTTGTTATAAAATAAAAATATTTTTAAAAATAAATATAATTAAAAAGTATTTTTATATTATCACATCATCGTCATGTGAGCTTTCTTGTCCCAAAAGCTGGAATTGTCCACTCCAGATGCCCCCACATCCCCGCCCGACAGAGTAGTGAGGGGGTAAATCACGATCTGATCTCAGCCAGCTTCTCAGTAAGGCTGCCTACTCCTACTGTTGTTGGGATTCGAACCCTGGTCCTATCATGTGAGCTTCCTAAGACGCTGATCTATGACTTTGGGAATCGATCTCCAACAATTCGACAAACGGCAGGGGTTGAGACGCTGAGCGAGAAGGGGAGAGAAGAGATAAGTATCCTAGCCAATGTTAAGAATACCATATCAAATTTAGTATCGCCTTGAGTTTTAATACAACATTACATCAGTATAGGTTTATAGTGGATATTATTTTAGATAATTTTTTAAATTTATGAAATAATTCTTGAATTTTTTTTAAAATTATAAAATAATTTATTGTCATATTGTACAGTTGTACTATATATTTTTAACCATATCTCTAAAAATAATAATAATAAATAATAATCACAATTTTAATTTAATTTATAAAATTAATTTAATAATTATTAATAAATATAATTAAATTTAAAATATATTTTTAAAGTATATAAATTTCAAATAAATTTTGATTTAGTATTAAAAATATATAAAATAAATATTGGTTTATAAATAATAATTTTTAAATTATTTATTTTAAAAATAAAAATATTTTTATTAATACTTTATTAATAAATATTATATAAAATATTAAAATAAATTTAAATAGAACTAATTTATTTTTAAATTTTATTTAATTTATAATTATTATTAGTAATAAAAATAATTATTACTATTTAAAAACAAAAATTAAAATTAACAATAATTATAAAAATTGAAGTAAATAAAATAACTAATTAAAAACTATGGAAAAGGGGAAAGAGAGGTAGGAGAGAAGGAGGAAGATTTTAAATTTTTTTGAAAATTTTACAAAAAAAGTCTCCCTATTTTTAAAAATTTTCAGTACCATCTGATATTTTGTCGATATTTTGAATATCGATCGGTACCATCCGAAATGGGCCGATACGACTGACCTTTTGTTTCGTACTAATTTTGGTCCGATACTGACCGGTACAAAACGATATTCACAATAATAGTCCTATGCTCTTAGAAAAGAGAGACATTAACTGTTATTAAAAAATTAAACTGAAAAATTAATCCGTTTAAAGATTTTGTAGTTAGATTAATTCGATTTTTAAATGATTGATTAAAATGATATTATTTTATTGTAATTTATTTAAAATATTTTATTTTATTTAAATTTATTCAAATTGATTTTTCGGTCAAAATAAAATCAAATAAATTTTATCTAAAATTTAAGTTTAAGTTATCAATTTAATTAGTCTATTAATTTCAACTCAAGTTAGATTAAATATGATTTGTCATTTTTTTACCACATTTACCATAATCATTATCAACAGTTAGATTAAATATGATTTGTCATTTTTTTTTACCATATTTACCATAATCATTATCAACTGGATGCTTCTTTTTCTTTCAACTTACGAAAAAGATATATAAATGTCGGTCAGATTCATTATTCAATAGTCAACATTGACACAATTGTCAATTGATTGAGTTATTGTGTATTATATGAAAACCATGTTCATGCACCATGTTCGGAAAAAGGTCCAACAAAAGTTCAACCCCTCACTGTATAAGTTTAGAGGCCGACGACGACGAAGAAGATAACAAAAATATTAATATAATTTTTTTATTGAACACGAGATATTTTAGAAAGGTTTGAATTATAGGAAAATACTTTTAAGTCAATCATATTTAAACTAATCTCTGTTTGAACTGAATTGTCCCTTGTGGAAGGTAAAACTCTGACCTCAAATTTTAAATAGCTGAACGATTCGAACCCGTAATTTCATTTAAATAAGGAAAGTTCCTTACCAACTCACCTTGTTTCAATATAAATTTAATAGTCTGAAATGTTGGTCCACCGACACTACTAACATTTTTGCTTTGTTCATTATCACGACTATTCTTTTCCCTTGTCACGCTCTTGCTTTTAAAAATGCATAGAACAAAAGATGCTTGCCGGTTGCCACGAACGATACGCCACTTGCAGACATGTTACACACCACTTGCAGACATGTTACCCTAAATGGACTTATTGATTAGCATTCATTATGAATTATTATAGTCAGTCCTCCACATTCATGTCTTAATGGGATGGAGAAGAAGATGCATACAAGACAAGCTTCTAAAACAACATATAATGAAGAAGAAATTACATGATGATAATGATTTAAAATGGTATAGGACCATAGAGGTGCAAAAGCGAAGAGGCAAGGAAGGTGAAAGGGAACGTGGACCTCTACCTTGGCCGTAATGACATACCTGATTTGTCATTTGGGTGATAGTAATAGGAACATGCTGATTGCATTACCTGTCTCCTTCACAAAACGTAACATGTCATCTCCTCTGTCTTATGGACAACAACACATGCAGTCGTAATGGGCGATCGACCCACCTCCCCGATATGATCCTATCATTTATCACTTTGAGCTTCCAAAAGCCGACTTTCGCCCCATCATCTCTTTGTTGATTTCACACACAGGCACGCAAATGGTGATGTGTATGCTAGTTTGAGAATTAGAAAAGGGAAGTTAAAATTTACAGGATGAAAAGAACTAGACAATAATCAGATAAGACAAGAGAAGAAACAAAAAAGATTAAATATCCAAATATGAAAAGGTAACAAGAATAGAAGACTTGGTGATAAATTAGATTGATTTTCTCATTGCTGCAATCTACTACATATACACACACTGTCGAACATATCTTCTCCTAAAATAATGCTACAAAATCGGCAACATATCCCTAATTACTCCTATACAAATCATCTAATTATGTCAAGGATAATTACAAGGATGAATCACCCCAGCCTCTAATTTTTCCCGAACTATGTGACAATCAATCTTAATGTGTTTTGTACGTTCGTGGAAAACTGGGTTAGCAGCAATGTGTAAGGCCGCCTGATTATCACAAAACAACGAAGCCGGCTTATGTAATTCAACCTTCAAATCTCGAAGTATATGCCTCAACCATGTTAACTCCAGACAAGTGTTTGCCATAGCCCTGTACTCAACTTCTGCTGACGACCGTGAAACATTCGTCTGTTTCTTTGACTTCCAAGAGACGAGTGAAGACCCGAGAAAAATACAATAGCCAGAAACAGAACGTCTGGTAGTACAACATCCTTCCCAATCTGAATCACAATAGGCACTGAGTGTTAAATTATTTTCAGATGATAAAAACAAACCCTGACCTGGTGACTGTTTAATGTAACGAAGAACGCGCAGTGCTGCTTCCCAATGTGGCTTTCGAGGCATGCTCATGAACTGGCTTAGTGTACGTACTGAATACACTATGTCTGGTCTGGTAACTGTCAAATATATTAATCTCCCAACCAGTCTCCGATACTTGCTCGGGTCATGAAGAACTTCGCCATCTTCATCTGTCAATTTTATATTTTGTTCCATTGGGAACCTTTCCGGCTTCACACCTGATAATCCTGCGTCTTGTAAAATGTCTACGGCATATTTTCTCTGAGACATAAAGATACCTTTCTTTGAACGAGAGAATTCTATTCCCAGAAAGTATTTTAACTCACCAAGATCTTTAATAAGAAAATGCTTGAGCAGATGACTTTTGAGTAACTTGATCTCATGCAAATCATTACCCGTTAATAGGATGTCATCAACATAGATAAGAATGGCAATGAACTTTTTACCTTGAGACTTAGTAAAAAGTGAATAATCCGTCCGTGACTGTATGTAGCCTGTCGATTTAATAGTACTTGCAAAAGTGGAGAACCAATTGCGGGATGTCTGTTTCAAACCATAGATAGTTTTCTGAAGACGACATACCAGATTCTCCCCCTGTCGGTGAAGGCCAGGAGGTGGAGTCATATACACCTCTTCGTGTAAAGTGTCGTGAAGGAACGCATTGTGTACATCAAGCTGATGGATATATCAATTTCGGGAAGCTGCAACTGTTAACAAACAACGGAGAGTGGTGAGTTTTGCAGTTGGAGAAAAAGTCTTCTGATAATCTATACCTTCAATCTGGGTGCACCCCTTTGCAACTAAACGAGCTTTATAGCGCTAAATTGTCCCATCCGAATGATATTTAATCTTGTAAACCCACCGACAACCTATTGGTTTGTGCCCCGGAGGAAGGGGAA
>JANTNU010000001.1:15739627-15753016 GCA_024752395.1 Erythroxylum havanense
CGTGAAATGTGAAGAGTCTAGTGGAATTAATTTGAATCTTTAGAAATTCAAGCTTTATGGTAGAGTTCTAGAGTATTTCTAGCTCTAGTATAAATAGATGTATGTTATAGCCATTTTCGATCAAGCAAAGAAAAGTGAGTTCCTCTCCTCCAAAGCTAAAGTGTTATTGTTCTCTCTATTCTCTTGTTTGTTTTTCCAACATCAAACCCTCGCTATAACACATCCCATGAAATTAAGTCCTCTTAAACCACCCAAATGTGCTTATTTACATCAAACATTTCCTTCTCCTATTGTTTCCGAACCCACGTCCTTTATCCAAGCTCAAAATTTTTTGGAATGGTGGCAAGCTATGGCATTGGAGTTTGATGCTTATCAACGTAAGCAGGCCCGCCTGAGAGCTTGTGTCCCACCCTCCCAATATTAATGCCATTGGTAATCGCTGCATTTACAAAATTAAGTGGCATGCTGATGGATCTATTGATCGGTTTAAAGCTTGGTTAGTGGATCGTGGGTACACACAGGAGTATGGCTTGGATTTCCTTGAAACTTTCAATCCGGTGGTGAAGCCAATGACCATTTGTTCTGTATTAGTAATATAGTATCTAAGGGATGGGTTATTCGGCAGCTAGACATTAGCAATGCCTTTCTTAAATGGCATTTGGACGAAACTTTTTACATGGTTCAACTGCAAGGCTTTGTTGATAAACGATTTCCTGATTTTGTTTGTAAGTTGTGGAAGTCTCTCTACAACTTGAAGCAAGCCCCGCGTGCATGGTATCAATGTCTAAATGGCTTTTTACCTCAAGTTGGCTTTGTCATTTCATATGCAGATTCCTCTCTGTTTGTGTATCGCCTTGACCACTTCACCTATTTCCTTTTAGTTTATGTTGATGATGTGATTCTTACGGGTAACGACTTTACTTTTGTAACTTCTCTTATTCACAGGCTTTTTCTACTGAATTTTCCTTAAGGGATTTAGGCACCCTTCATCATTTCTTCGGTGTTGAAGTGATTTCCCACAATAATGAACTGTTATTGTCTTGTAAGCCCTATTCTACGCCTATGATTTCTGGTGTTCCATTGTTTAAGTTTGCTAGTGAAGCTTTGTCGTCTGAAGATGCCACTAAGTATCGTCAATTGTGTGGAGCTTTACAGTATGTCATTCTTACATGCCCAAATATCTCCTTTGTAATTAACAAATTCTGTCAATTCTTACATCAACCGTTCAAGCTCTTAAAAGGTTGTTGCACTATTTACATAGAACTGCAGCTCTAAGCTTATTCATCGCTCCATTTTCTCTTAATCACCTCACAGCCTATAGTGATGTTGATTGAACCGGCTGCCTAGATGAAAAGAATTCAACAGTGATTTTCTTATCTTCATTGTCTCTAATCTAATTGCTTGGAAAACTGACAAACATAAGACTATGGCCAGATCCTCTACCAAGTCTGAATTTAAGGCTGTGGTTAATGTTTGTGTGGAATTAAAATGTTTTATTAGAATAATTCAAGACTTGGGTATCCATTTCCAGAGAGCACCCTATATTTGGTGTGATAATGTTGGCACTGTTTTCTTTTCCTCTAATCCAGTTTTTCATGCTCGTGCAAGACATGTTGAAATAGATTGCCACTTTATTCTTGATTTAATCTCAACAAAGGTGCTTTCTATTGGTGTTTTGTCTTCCAATGATCAACTTGTTGATGTTCTCACTAGTGCTCTCTCTTCTTCTCAACATTGTCACTTTGTTTCCAAGCTTCGATTACACGATCTTCCACCTTTAGTTTATCAGGGCATGTTAGCAGATAAACGTTAGTTTATCTGGTTTCTGCATATCTCTCTTCATATATGTGGTTTCCACATATCTCTCTTGATATCCCTTCTTTTGTATATTTGAATAGCTGTAGTTAGATACTTTAGATACTCAGTTATGCTTTCTTTTGTATATATATGTTGCTGTTGTAAACTGTTAATAGTGTGTGAAATACATCCATTATTTGAAACCTACTTTACTAATTACAATAAGGGAAGAAATATCAATAACTAATCTCACAACTATAATTAATCCCAAAACTATAACTTAGAAAATCTACACTTAAAAAATAAGTATGAAATTGTTTCAGCTTCAATTTTGAAATGGAGAGAAAATCTACAATTAAAAAATAAGTATGAAATTGTTTCAGCTTCAATTTTGAAAAGGAGACAAGTATTAGTCATATTTAGATATTGTAATATGTCTATAGCATTTAACTTTACCTTGACAACTAGCCATATGTGGGAGAAGGTTTTTGAAAGTAAGCATTTATCTCAAACTAATTTATGCCTAGCTTGAACTCTCATTCTTCTACGAAGAGCCAACCTCTAGGATTGATTAGTATGTTGTCCAGCACTTAAGTTGATCCAATGGTACTCATTAAATCTCATTGAACTGGAGTTGTATGGAGGTAGAAATCGAGTGATATGAGATGCAACTCTCTGCCAGATTATCAAAAATTGGTATTTCCACCTTTAAATCATAAGGGATAGAATTCGACAAAGATATGCCAACCAAACTCCAATTATCAAAGAAAATAGAGAAAGTTTTACAAGTTCTCCAATGGATGTCCTCAATCTTAGTAATTGGTTGATACCCGAAGAGAAAGAGGGTTTGTGTGTACCCATTTAACCCAAAGAACTTCTTTATTATTTATAATTTTCGATAGCCTTTTCCTAATAACATTTTTTTAGTAAATCCATGGGTTTATTACCCAAACCACTTTCATTAATTGGAGTAGAAACCTCACTCTATGCAACTTTTTAATGAAATCTTCCTTCCTTGTCATCCTTCTCTTTTCTTTTTCAATGGTCTTAACAACACCCTTAGCAAGGAACAAGTCACATGACCAATAGACATGCCAAGAGCTTATGATTGATTTAATTAATTGTAGGCTACTGGCATATGATAACTTCCTATTACACCACATACCTAACCTCTTATGTATTTTTTAAATCAAAGAAATGCTATATGCATATTGTGATCTCCTACTAGCAAGAGGGGGACCCAGATATTTAAAGCCATGAAACTTTTTTCTCTATTAAGAAGCAACTTAGATAGATTACTTAAAGTGTGCAGGGAAGACAAGAGTTTGCCAACATTAAACTCATCACCTATAGATAGTAGCAAAAGGTCATCTATAAAAGCAAGAGTAGTAATCTTGAGTTATTTTACATCTATTATAAAATTTGAACTTTCGCTCGTTGTAAGCAGAGTATTTTATTAGCCTTATTAAGACCTCCAAGTAAAGTAAGAATAAATAAGAGGATATAAGATCTCCTTATCTCAGCCCTCTCTTGCCTTTGATTGCCTACGTTAGTTCTCTATTGACTTGAATTAAGAAATAAACTTAAGTAACACAAAATATAATCCACTATCTCAATTTATTAGGAAATCTAAAAGCTTGAAGTACATGGTCTAGAAAATCCCAACTAATAGAGTTATAGGCTTTGTTGAAATCAATCTTGATAGCATAATTCTTTGGGCTACTTCTTCTGGAGTAACCAATCATTAGTCCCTTATGTGCCTTCCTTTTAAGAAGACATATTGAGAATGATTGATATTATTTTCCATTTTCGATACCTTTTTTAAATTCCGTCGCTAAATAAGCTTACCGACGAAATATGTACAAATTTTGTCGATAAATTTTGTCGCTAAACTCTATTTTTCTTGTAGTGATTTACCATGGCCGAGTCTAGTCTCCGGCATGCTCATGATACAAGGCTTATTCTCTGAAAGAATCCCCGAAAGTACTGTTGTTTGTTAGGGCAATTAATGCCCCTGATATTTCATGATATCAAAGTTATTAAGGATTGATCTTCTTATCCCCCTTTACTTTACTCTTCCTCTCAAACTTCTTCTTATTAAGTTACTTGAACCCCTTATCATTTACCGCTTCCCCTACATTAGTACTAGCTATGCATGTATTGATTGAGTCACCATCTTAATGAATAACTACTGCCCTTTTGACTCTCTGTACTTCATGGACATTCAACCATCATCTATAAGTTACATATTTTCCATACTAGCTAGCTCAGTTAAATGACACCAAGACTTTGACATAATATAAAAAAATTGGTTCATTAGAACTATTGTTACACTTATCCAACCCTAAACGGACTCCATACAAGTTGATCCATATTGGCACACTCTCATACTTAATGTGATCAAAATTTATTCATGGTTTCCACAGTTAAATAAACAAAGGACTGTATTGTACATGCTATGGTCCAGCTTTCATAATGTCATTGACGCAAGTTTCATATGTAAACTTGAAAAATAAGCAAGTTATCCTCAATTAGCAACACTACAACCAAATCTTTGGTTCTCCATAACTTGAATGCCCAACCATGTAACACTGGGCAAAATTGGCCTATTATTTATTAAAAAACACCACTAAGGATGACTTCTAGGTATTTTCTCCATATTTAAAAGGGTCCACATCAGGAGTCACCATTACCCTTCCTCCCAAGCTCTTACAAGACGGACTAGCATGGAATCGAACCTGGGACCTAACCAAAGTCAAGTTCCGCTCTTAACCATCAAGCCACACCCCTTGGATGAACATACTATAAGATGGATTCAGAATTCTCTCATACTACAACTTTCCAGCTCCATCGTGGGTTTATTTCACTCTTTTTTAAACTGGAAGCTGTTGAAGTGCCTAAGAGGGAGGGTGGTGTAGAAGGTTTGCCAAGTAAGGGTAGGAAAGTAATTAGACAAGGGGAAGAGTGGGGTTAGTTTTTAGACATGATCAAAAGAGAAGTAGTATGGCAGGGTGAACAATAGAAAGTCAGTTACTATAAATAGCAACAGAAGGGAGCAGGAAACACAAGAAAAACTAAACCGCTCCAAGAGGTATTCTACCTCAAGTTTGACTTTCACATTCAGCATTATAGAAGCCAGAGGAGCTAAGGGACCACTAATGTACCCATGGATGACTTGCAAGTGCCCAAAGAATTGTGATTGTAATTGGGGGAGGGGGTAGCAGTAACAAGATGAAGAGAAGACGTAATGAGGAAGGGGAAAACTGAAAACTTTAAGGATGGTGTAACACAGTGATTACTGTGAAATAAAGAGAGACATATTGGAAGATGAAGAAGGTAAGGTTGGGCATGAAAATCTTGACAACAAATAAAGATGGCAACTAGGTCTAAGCCCATCCTAATTGAATCTCACTTGGCCCGAAGTTAACCGATCGTCCTGAGACCCGACCCTTATAAACAAAACACAATATCATTTTCCATTTTTAATTTTTTTTAAAATCAAATGGGCTCGATCGCTTTAGGCCTAGTCAGACTCAAGCTTGCTGTCTACTAATTACACGTGAATGTCCTGAATTAATAAGGTTTTAAAATGGTTAATCACTCAATTGAAAATTTTAAAAGATTTGATATTTAATTGAAAAAATCTTAAAAGGTTAAATGCTTTAAATTTGATTAATAACCTAAAAACACTATATGCTTTTAAAATTTAGAACAAATTTAAAATTTGCATTGTTAAAATTTAGATTACTTGAAATCAAAATTATTGTTCTTAACCCTTAACTTTATAGATAAATTGTTAATTACAAAACACATGTAGCATAGCATATAAAGACTCATAATAAGTTCAACTAAATTTAAATTTATTTTTTAATCAAAATTTTAATATTTTTAATCCTTTAATAAAAGCCATCACTTTAGTTTATTGTAATTAATAAAATAATTTTATTTTAGAAAATCAACCTTAAATTTCTCAAATTTTAATTAAAATAAGTCTAATCCTTTAATTCCATATTCAATGAGTAAAATGAAATCGACGTCGTGTGTGTGTGTTTTGTTTGTCATTTATGGAAACTGGAAAGTGAAAATTCAGCATCTTCTAGAATTTATGTTATATGTAACCCCCTAGCCACAAAGTCCCGCTGTCTGTGTTCACCACGCGCCATTTCCAGTTTCTTAGGAACGAGAGACATTTTTAAGGTAAATTTTCCTTCCCAAACAACACCCCATAAGCCATAATACGATCTCCGAAAAGTAAAATCTTATGTCTTCTTTTTTGTTCCGTTTGGCTTCGAGTTGATTTTTGTTGGGCATTAGTTATTTGACCTTATTAGATTTGATGGAATGGAAATTGAATTTTCCTTTAGCTTTGTATTTCTTGATCACTTGTGCATTTGGTTGAATTGGTTGTTGTTATGCTGTTGTTACGTGATTTGAGGTTGTATGATTCTGGGGCCATGGATGCGATTGTTTGGCAGAATGTCTTGTTTGGGGTTGGTTTTGCAATTGAAGAAAAGCTATTTGGGGGTTTTTAGTTTAGATCGTTTGTATTTGGGCTCCAAGTGTGATTAGTAATGGAGGAATTACTGTTATCGTTTAGCTGTAACATGTAGTTGCCCCTGTTTTAAGCTACCAGTTTCTTGCGGAAAACTGTGCGCAGTCCTCCTTTGTGCTGCTTCTCAATCTCAATGTGGTAGAAGTATGAGGCGTAAGTAGGATTACATCTAGGAAATGGATTTTCTTGGTTTCTAGGTTGTGTCTTTTCAGTTCTCTTAAGATTGTGTTTTTAGAATTAATTGCTGAATGATGAACATTCAACTGCACTCAACATAGTTCTGCATTATGTTAAACATGTGGCTTTGTCATCTTCTGTTGCCTAGACATACAGCATTGGCTTTCATGTTTAGATTTTACCTTCTTATGTCTTTGGGCAACTCCAATTCAATGCTTGAACTGATTTACTTTTAAAGTTTACATCGCCACCCATTTTCATTTGTTGTTTTATCCCAATATTCCTATTTGTGAGTATTGTTCAGTTTCAATATTGAGTTATAATATGAAACTGTTAGATGTTTTGATGATTTCTTGATTCAGTATTAAGCTAATTTAAAATGTTAGGCTCCAAGTTGCTTGCTTTTGTTTATCTAAAAAAATGAGTTTATAAAAGAAATAAAAGAGCACAATTCAATAAGGACTAAATCTACTTCATCCTAAGTTTTCCTTATTAAATAAGAACTAATAATAAGTTAGATATAGTCCTACTGGTTTAAGACTTTATTCAAGAATAAGAAATCCTTACTAGTTTAGGATACAATTCTAATCCTAAAATTAGGGTTTTCAAGTAGAAAGTTTGATGCTTTCTTTAATAGCAGTTATTAAACCCTCCATTATTTTCTCATCACTAAAACTGCAGCACTTTTAACCTGAGTTTTCACCAACCAAAATCCTAAAACTCCATTGTTGCAGAGAAATACCGTATTAATTTTGTGGGATTGTCTACAGAGCAGTCGACATGGATTTTTTGTTCAAGGCAATGAATGAGGACACACCTGAATGCAACCCTGATGAAGGCGTCATTCAAAAATGCCCATTCCTAAGAAACATCAATAAGCCGACAAGCTTTTCACTGTCAGCTTTGAATTTCCCCATCCCTGTAAGTTATTTCTTCCACGTTAACGTCCATCATATTTATCTCAGTTTGTGCGTTAATTTTGAGGTACCGGAGCTGGTTTAGGATTTACCATCAAAACCTGCCGTGTATTTCTTCAGGAGCGTGGAGTTAAAGGCCCTATATTTGAAGATGGTCCGAATTTTGATGCTGCATTTAAACTCTTTCATGGGAAAGATGGGATTGTCCCGCTTTCAAGCAAGTCTAGTTTTCATTCCGACTTTTTGGAACCTGAGCCTGCACCTCAGTTCAATCCATTACTGGCAAAGACGGCCACCATCAGTCTATCTGTTTTTGGGGCTGGTTGGCCATTTAGCTTTGGTTCTTTTAACGATAAGAGGAAAAAGCAAAAGAAATCTGAATCAAGCAACAAGAGAGATCCATCTTCTCAGGTGAGACTAGAGAGACAAATATTGCTGCTTATTTTGATTTTGATCGATTCTAGACGAAATTGGAGAAAAGAAAGGCTGAAAGTTTTTTTTTTTAAATTTTGACGTATGCGTTGAATGATTACTTATAAATTTGGGATGTTCTAATCTTGCAGAAAGGGAATAACTTAAAACACGAGGCTCTAGGAAATGAGTGGCTAGAAACAGGTAACTGCCCAATTGCGAAGTCATACAGAGCAGTCAGTCAGGTACTGCCGCTTGTAGCATCAACTCTTCAGCCGCCTCAAGGTATGAAGTTCAGATGTCCACCTGCCGTAGTTGCTGCAAGGGCGGCCTTGGCTCGAACAACCCTTGTTAAGGCTTTGCGACCTCAGCCATTACCGTCAAAGATGCTTGTAATTGGTCTCCTGGGGATGGCCGTAAATGTGCCTTTGGGTGTGTGGAGGGAGCACACTAGGAAATTCTCAGTATCCTGGTTTGCAGCAGTGCATGCGGCTGTGCCCTTCATAGCCATGCTTAGGAAAACTGTAGTGATGCCCAAAACTGCAATGGCATTGACCATTGGAGCTTCTATCCTTGGTCAGGTTATTGGTTCTAGAGCAGAGAGGTGCCGACTTAAAGCAGCTGTAGACAAGGAAAAGGTGGCAGAGCATACAGAGACAGCTGCTGCGGTATCAGTATCAGGCCAGAATCCAAGCCAGGCTGATGGCATTATAATAGGCAGTCATTGTGGTATTCGTATAGAAAGAATGACGTGGGATCCCCTAGCTATCAAGGCCAGTGGACCTGCTGCTTCGTCTACCATCGTGTCTTACTGATTATCAAAAGTTGCAAAGAACGCCATTGGAATAAGGAGACTATGTTGAATTGGTGTACGGTTTGGTGAACTTTAGCATATGTAAAAGCTTTTGATTTCTTATTCGTTTATGTATCTTGAGTTGAAACTCTGGTAATACATGATATTTCTGTATCTTTAGTTGGAATGCATGATATTCGAGCAAGACGCCAGGGGTCTTTCGCAGGGCAAATTTCCTAGGTTACACCTTTTGTATCTAAAGCAAATAATAACATTGGAGTAGAATCCATATCTCATGTAGCAGTTCAAGAAACTTGGGAAACAACGAAGCACGATAGAACCAACATATAAACTAAAATGTAAAAAGAACCGGGTCGAAACAAAAACAGAGAAGCTACTAAAGGTTCAAACATTTATACAAATTACGCTCTTAACTTCCTTAATATTAGGCGACTTCAGATCACATACCTTGAAAAAGTATTCAATACTTTTTGTACAAAGCGAAACAGCATTCATTTCCATTGACATCAGAAACCACCTAACTGTTGCCTCGACATGCCTCCAAATCTCCCACTTGAAATGCCGCCACCACCATAAGCTGGGGGGATGGTACTTAATCCAGGACAATCTCTTGCCCAGTGCCCAATTTGATGGCATTTGTAGCATTCACCAGTTGCACCACCCATAACAGCTCCTGAAGATACTCTATTAGCATAGCTTCCTGCCACAGATTGGCCTTGTGTATTCATTATACTAGGACAATTTGCAGAGCTATGACCTGTGGCTCCACAGCTGCTACAGCATGGTTGAGCACCCGAAGTGACAGTTGTAGGAAACCCAGTGTTGTACTGGTTCCCCAAATACTTGGATCCCGGCACTCCAGCTTGTCTGTTAACAAAATTCTCAATCCCGGTGCTTTTCCCTCCAGGAGTGCTATAACCATATTCTGCTTTGGAAGCGGAACTAGAATTTTCTGAATTGGACTTCTCCATCAAATCCAGAAGAGACCTGGACAAGGATGAATAGTTCATCTTTTCTGCTTTGACAACAGTAGACTTTACACGCTGTTCATCACTAAATGTCTCTTCTTTTACTTTCAACTTAAAGACATATCTAGTAAACAGGACCTGACGAATAATTTTTGAAAAGCTCTCATCATCTTGCTCTTCAAATTTCATACAATGCAAAACTTTTGCAGAGACACCCATAATCTCCTCACCACACTCCTGAAATGCTGTCACCCATGTTATGCCAGTATGATCCTGTATCTGAATCTGAAGTATGTACCTATAATCACATGCATCCACAGACTGATCACACTTTTCGCATCGCCACTTACCATCTCCGTTATTTGTAACCTTTTTACTGCATGGCCTATCTCCAGCCATGATTGGACAAGCAGTATAACAGAAATTATCAACCTTTATAAATATAACAGTTGCATTGACAGTGATCCAATCTGGCTTTTCAGAAGTGCCTAGCCTCTCGTCCTTAATTTGAGAAACAGTCTTTAGAACATCTGTCCTGCCCACACTTGAAAGTTCCTTGGAAATAGAGACAGTAGGTGTGTTCCTCCCTTCCTTGTTAAACCAGTCCTTTAGCTTCTGAGCCTCAGGAAAATCTGGTTCAATAAACAGCTGACTTGTAGAGATAGTTCCCAGTGCCTTACCATTGAAATCGCTGACCCTACCAGATTTCACAGCTAGAACAGGAAAGCTCCCCGTATCACACATAGTTTGTAGCATTTGCCCTTCTGCACCGCAAAAATTCCCCCACAGGGTTATCTCAACACTCCGTCCAGACATGTCTTTCAGCTGGAGTGCTCTCTTTTGAGTTTCTGAACCATTTTTCCTCATTATTGAAGTTGCAGGAGATATAGACGATACCACGCCAATTACATCCACAACACTGTTATTATCCATACCCTCAATATCACTTATTGGACGAAAATGAAATTGCTGCCTTGGGATTGAGCTGTCATCATCAAAGCAGGGCTGAATGATGGAACTGCTCTCTAAAAATATTTCTAGATCATTACGAAGGTGGTTAAAAGTCTTTTGAGCAGGTTTCAAGCTTCCCTTGGAAATTAAGTACACCCTACCAGCTTCAATCTGGTGGTAAAACTGATCAGCCACAGCATTGAAACAAGTTACCCTGATTTCTCCTCCATCAGAATCAAGTAGATCAAAAGAAAACACCTTCCCATCACCACGGGGATTATTGTAGTGCCTTAATTCTGCCTTTGCTGTCACCCTGGCCTTAATTGTCCACCTACCCTGGTATGGATTCAGAGCAGCAATTGGAATTATCCTGGGGGGAGCTTCATTCCTAGCCACTGGTCCTCTGTTTGTATACACTGGAGGTGGTTGCTGATAAGATGAGTAAGGAGGTGGTTGTTGATAAGGCCGTGAAATTTCTGGTTTAGGATTGCGGAAGCCAGAATTCTGATTGCTGTATGAAGAATTTAATGCTACAGACCCAGTAAAGCCAGTAGCATTTTCTGAAATTTCTGGTTTAGGATTGCGAAAGCTAGAATTCTGATTGCTGTATGAAGAATTTAATGCTACAGACCCAGGCGTATTGTTAACAGATGGTCTAGGGTTTGATGAGAAATTCCCAGGTTGCTCCATAGGCAAATTGTTAACAGATGGTCTAGGGTTTGATGAGAAATTCCCAGGTTGCTCCATAGATGGAGGAGCTGCAGACTTTTGAACTGATATGGGGTTTCCAATGAGAGCACATTCCTCAATTATCACAGCCAATTCAAGGATGATAATAATCCTGCTCCCAGGAAAAAAAAACACCGTCAACAGGAATATAACAAACTAAACAAACAATAAATAAATAACAGAACTTCTCAGCTACTTCCTCAGCAGCGTATCAAAAAAGGTTATCATATGAATGCATGATCAAACTAGATTCCTTAGAAAGGGGACTTTCAAATATTATTACATTGTCATTTCCATCATTTAAATTCACATTTAAAACAAGAATCGCATGGAAATGAGATGCAGACAACATTAAAACTCAAAGTAAAAGGAATAAGCAAAAAAGAAGGCGAAAATTTTGACCATTCAAACATTACAGAAGTTCTCTCAGATTCCAAGAGAAAAACCCCCACTAGGAACAGGAAGTTTAGGAAGAAAAATGCATGTACAAACAAAAAATAATGATACATAATAAAGATAATGCATCTGGGAATATTGTCTTATGAAACCAAATAGGAGACTGCACTTTTATACTTGATTCAGAAAACAAATAGAAAATTGCCTAAATAAAAGTAGGCATATTATTTATTATTTTCATAAATTTTTCAGTCTGCATTTTGTTTAGGACCATACACACACCAGCACTATCAAGACATATAAATGGATGATGTATACTTGATTCAGAATAGGAGACTGCATCCATTTATATGTCTTGGAATAATGATACATAATAAAGATAATGCATCTGGGAATATTGTCTTATGTAACCAAATAGGAGACTGCACTTTTATACTTGATTCAGAAAACAAATAGAAAATTGCCTAAATAAAAGTAGGCATATTATTTATTATTTTCATAAATTTTTCAGTCTGCATTTTGTTTAGGACCATAGACACACCAGCACTATCAAGACATATAAATGGATGAACAGGCACCACATCAGTTCCATGTAGCTTCTCCTGACAGATGGATTTTCAGTGCTTTAAATTCTATTTTCAATAGTATAACTTTCTCCAATTGATTCAGAACAGGCGCAAAATAAAAAGATAAAAAGTTCCACATTCAGTAACAGAATCACAATTTGCAAATTTTGGGTGTAGCAATATCAAACCAATCACCACAAATCCAAGACTCCCCTCAAAAACCTCTCTCCCAAATGATTTAACCATATGTCCATCAAGTGAATTCAAAGTTCAACCATCTAAATGTTTAATCAACGAAATACAACACAAGAACTCGAAAGCAATTGAACTCACATGCGACCTTGGACGGTGGTACAAGTGTACTGAACCAACTGCACTACGGAGCCAGGCCGCAAGTGACCGTCTTTAACCAAGTGGTTAATCTGAGTGCCGAGCATAGCCTGTTGCAAATGCGTCCCATCGGAAAGCACTAGTCGGAAACGGTCACTCTGCTGCGGTTGTTTCGTCTGCACCTGCTTAAGCTCCGTTACCTGAAGCGTCGGTTTCAGCTCCGCCGCCGTGACGCCGCCGCTTGTGATCCTCGCTATCGCTCCCTCAGTCAGATTGCTCATCGTCAACTTTTAACTTATAAGTAACTTCACTTTGACGGCGATACGCGAGAGATCGGATCAGTATTTGAAGAGTGGAGTTTAAAATGTGAGAACCAAAATCCTAAAGTTCAGAAGCCCTAAAATGAGAGGTCTCCAGAACTGGCGCCTAGATAGCGAGAGGGAAGCGGGAAGGCTCGGTTTTCCAAAAAAAGATGCTTTTACGTTTATGGACATGAATCGTCTCCAAATTACCTATTTTGTCCCTAGTTACAAATTGACACGGAAACTTGCTCCGTACGATTAATGAGGTAATCGCGAGGTTACATAAAATAGAAAGGGGTTCTTAGACTGATTTATCCTACTTTCTACCTCAAAATTACTTCGTTTTGTATATATATATATATATATGTATATGTATGTATATGTATATGTATGTATATGTATATTGGTTCTGCCGGATTCTGGCTGAACTGGTTGTTGCCATTCTGATCCATGACTCCGAATTCTGTTGAAGTGATCTT
>JANTNU010000001.1:15787080-15829751 GCA_024752395.1 Erythroxylum havanense
TCTATCATTGGATCACTGTATTGGGATAATTATTATTTTGAATGTTAATTTACTGATTTCTGATATATTGTGATTTAAATTATTGCGATGCCATATGGATTAATAGTGAAATTTTCTGGTAGTGAACCTTTTATCGTGGGATACGTGTCGGAGTGACCTTCGGGTTTCCCGATGTGTACCCTGCGATGAGGGGGCGCTACATCGGTGAAGGCGAAAAAGAGAGTTTTTAAAGATTTGCTGGCGAGTGCTACAGAGGGGGAGCGGATTATTAATAAAGTGAGGTATAAACTAGCTAAACAGAAGGCAAAGAAGGCTATCTCAGTGACTAAAGGTGAAGCTTACGAGAATCTATACAGGGAGTTGGATACAGTAAAAAGAGTACAAAGTATTTTCAAAATAGCGAGAGCCAAGGAACGTATGATGACAGATTTCAACTAAGTATGTTGTATATGGGACGAAGCAGGACAGGTACTCACAAATGAGCAAGACATCAAGCAGAGATGGTAGAGATACTTTTATGGCCTCTTTAATGAGGACATATTGGTTAACATCGTGGTCGGGAACTACCCATGCCGGATGCAAGTTTAGATGAGGCCTCTTGGGAGAAGATAACAAAGGGAGAAATTATAAAGGCTTTACGAGGGATGGGAAGTGAAATGGCGGTAGGATCGGATAACATCCCTATAGAGGTATGGAAGAAAATAGGAGTTGTTGGTATTGAGTGGTTAGTTCGGCTCTTTAATGTGATCCTGGAATCAGTCAGTATGCCGGATGAATGGAGATTGAGTAGGTAATTCCCTTGTATAAGGCCAAAGGAGACATTTAACAATTCCAAAACTATCGAGTCATCAAATTACTTAGTCATACCATGAAGCTCTGGGAGAAGGTAACTGATAAGAGAATCCAGCAAGTTGCTTCTATATCGGCCAACCAATTCGGATTTATGCCTGGTAGGTCAACAACAGAAGCAATTCATCTACTTCGTAGACTGATGGAATGCTACTGAGCACGAAAGTGAGATCTGCATATAGTTTTTGTCGATTTGTAAAAGGCATATGACAGGGTTCCTTGAGAACTCTTGTGGTGGTGTTTGGAAGCAAATGGCATTTCTAAGAAGTATATCAGGGCGATTAGGGATATGTATGAAGGGTCCTTGACTAGCGTAAGCATAGTAGGAGGGGACATGGAAGCGTTCTCTATTGGGGCTGGACTACACCAAGGCTCGAC
Source organism: Erythroxylum havanense (assembly GCA_024752395.1). Taxonomy (NCBI): domain Eukaryota; kingdom Viridiplantae; phylum Streptophyta; class Magnoliopsida; order Malpighiales; family Erythroxylaceae; genus Erythroxylum; species Erythroxylum havanense. Next base: position 15,788,308 of record JANTNU010000001.1, read on the forward strand.
TTTAAGTCCTTTTCTATTCACAGTGGTATTAGATGAACTCACCAAGCATATTCAACGGGACGTGCCTTGGTGTATGTTATTTGTAGATGATATTGTTCTGGTAGATGAGACCAAGGAGGGGGTCAATGCCAAGTTAGAACATTGGAGAGAAGCGCTAAAATCGAAGATTTTAGAATGAACAAGTCCAAGACGGAGTACTTGAAATGCAACTTTTTGGGTAGCCAGCGGGCACAAGGGACGGTAATAACAATTGGCACTAACATCATACCACAGAACTCGAGTTTTAAATACCTCAACTCTATCATGCAAGGAGATGGCAATATAGATGAAGATATATTACACCGCATTAGATCTGGGTGGACCAAATGGTGGGGTGCTTCAGGTGTTTTATATGACAAGAGAGTCCCTATAAAACTCAAAGGAAAATTTTATAAACTGGTTATTAGACCAACCATGTTATATAGGGCAGAGTGTTAGCCTACTAGATGTAGCCATACTCGTCAGCTGCTAGTAGCAGAAATGCGTATGCTTAGGTAGATGTGTGACATTACCCTAAGAGATAGGGTACGGAATCGGGTAGTACGGGCCAGACTCTAGGTTGCTAACATTGCAGACAAATTGTGTGAGAAAAGACTTAGGTGGTTTGGGCATGTGCGCAGGATGCCCTCTGATGCGTCGGTTCGACGTGGTGAGCTAATCAACCTTAGTAGCTACAAAAGGAGGAAAGAAAGGCCTTACAAGATCTAGAGAGAAGTGATCAAGAATGATATGCCAGAGTTGGCTCTCATTGAGGAAGTTGTTAGATTTAGGAAAGTTTGATGTGATAGGATAAGGGTAAGCGACACCTACTAGAATCCTCGCGTCTTTTTTTTAAACGATGGGACGTCTAACCCCATGTCCTTTACTCCTTTTTGAATAGTTAGTTGTGGTCAAGGCTTCGGGTCTGGACTACCTAAAGGCGGTCCCAAATTATCTCCTAAAAAGTAGGAGTTGTCCAGGTAGGAAAGGGATGACTTCGAGTAGCGACAACAAGAACCGGTCTTTACACAGGTTGAGGTCATGGCCGATCTGGCCAACTAACAGGTATGTCCGTTTGTCTAGCAGTACATTTCAAATCACTAAATGTTTGTGTGAGCCTGTTCTTTAATTATTGGTTTTGTTATAACATCTGCATGTGGGTCTATCGGGAAACAGCCTCTCTACTATATAGGGGTAAGGTTGCGTACTATAAGACCTCCCCAGACCTCGCCACAATGCGGGACTTCAGACTGGGTGTGATGATGATGATGATGATGATGATTGTTAGGGAGGTGTTTACTGTTTACACTAAATTTAATTTTGATCATTTTGTCGATTGTTTCGTCTATTCATGCATACATTTTTTGTCACGTTATTTCATTGAATTGTTTTAGTAGTTTTGAGATATCGAGAAAGTGAACTTGCCCCCTCTATTAATAATGTGCATCAGATAAGATGACCTTAAAAGGACCTCGAAGACAATCTCGAGGAACCCAAGCTTAAAGATCAAAAAATGGGTGAAAGGCAACCAGTAATGAAGGAGTATGCCAGACCAATTATTGGTACTGCCATTTCGTGCATACGTTCAGGAGAGGTAGCCAAAAACTATGAATTAAAGAACATCCATTACAACATGCTGTCATCTTTCTATGGGGTTCCCAATGAAGACCCTTTGGACATCATTTGGGAGTTCTATATGACTCTCCAAAATTTTCCTTTAGATGGCTTGAACAAAGATCAACTCATCATGATATGTTTCCCATACACATTAAAAGATCAGGCCAAGGCATGGTTGATAATCCTTCCATCCTACCTATTGACCACATGGGAGGAGGCGTACAACAAATTCATGGGAAAATTTTATTCCTATAAAAACCTCTGAGTTGCGAATGAAGATAACTACCTTCACTCAGATGGAGGGAGAGTCATTCCATGAGGTATGGGAACTCTTCAATTTTTTATTAATATAGTGTCCACACCATCATTTTTCACTTCACATGCAAAACCAATTCTTCCATGATGGATTAACTAAAAGTGTCAGTACATAGTGGACAATGCAATAGGAGGAGCTGCAACAGAAAAGATAGTCGAAGAGACATGTGATGTAACATCCCGTCCCCAAATGAAGGGTGAGGACCCGAAATATTGTACAAGTGTGCTTAAGGAGAGATAAAGGAAATGCATTGGTTTTGCTCATGCATCTTATTAGCATTCATGCATTTACATAATAACTACTGGCTCTTTAAGTGGTACATGCATTCATTGACAATTGCCAGGTATAAAAGATAGGAAATGTGAAATTCTAAAATTTATGGGTAGAAGGTGTTGAAAGAGTGAAAGTAGTATGTTTGTGTTGCTAAATAGATAATTGTATGGGTATAAGTGCATGTTTATGTGAGGCTAAATGATTGAACATGTGTTGGATTGGTTTTGGATTTGGTTTTGATGTTTGAATAATGTTAGATAAGTGGTAAATTCAAGTAAGAAGATTGTATGTTGTGTGCTGCCAAATTTGTGCTTTATTACTCAAGTAAGTGTCTTGATGAATTTGTGGCTGATCTCTTGGCTAAATGGGATGTTTATCGATGTGGAATTGATGTTTACATGAAAGGGATAGGATTTAGTATGAAATCTGAATAATGGAACTTGTGCATGCTTCAGGTATTTGTTTATAACTTTTGATGTAGTTATGCTATTGAGTTGAGGTTTGCTTTAAATTAAACTTGAGAAGTATGACTAGAATTCCTATGAAGGAAGTTCTGGACAATTGTGGCTTGAAGCAATTTGAATTTGGCTTGGAAGTTGAGATGGGTATGTTGGATGAACAGTATCCGGATCTTGGTTCCATTATTGACGACCTGAAATTTTGAGAATTTTTCTAGGATAAAGGAGACAGATTTTGTGAAATTGGTATTACTAAAAGTTGAAGATTTATATGTTAGCTTTCGAACGCCACTGAGTATGGTATTTTTCGATGTGTAGGCTGTAAGTTATGGTCTGATAATGCTCAGGTGGTAATTCAGTCCAAAATGTGTTTTGGTGTACAATTGCTTTTTGTGTTCTGATATTTATTTGGGACTGTAAAGGGTGAAATTGGCTCGAGTGACATTTTAAAAAATTGTAGAGGATTATGGTAGCTTTCTAATGAGGTATTTTATGCGAATTTTGGATGTAAGGATTGTTAGATATGAATTTGTAAAGTTTGGCTATGGTTAGGTCATATGTTGTTTTAATACTATTTAGCAGGGCAGCCACATTAATGGGTAGGTTCGACCTAATTAGAGTTGGAATTTGCCTTGAAGTCCTTCCTGAGAATTGTACGTATTAGATCGTCTAAGCTTTTTATTGCTATATGGTATGAAAATTTTTGCCAAGGGGATGTGGAGTTATGAATTTTGAAAGATTGGATTTCTATTGAGGATAAATGGGGTAAGCTGAACCTTTGTTTGTAAATTTGATTTGGTTAGAGATGGATTTCAGAGCTTTTTAGTTCAATGATTAATGAGCCCCAAAAGGGGACAATTTCAGAGCTTTTTAGCTCAATGATTAATGAGCCCCTAAAGGGGACAGTTTCAGAGCTTTTTATCTCAATGATTAATGAGCCCCAAAAGGGGACAGTTTCAGAGCCTATAGTTCAACGATAAATGTACCCTTATAGGGATAGTACAGGCGCTTAGTCACAACACTGTTATAAATTGGAAAAGGGTTACATACTGCTTTGTTTGATGTAGTTGATAGTTGATTGAATGCACTGCAAATTGCCATATGCTGATGTGATAACAGTCATAGGGTATTTTTATAACTGTGAGACTAGGAGAATAGTGATATGCCTTGTGTTGTATGAATTATAATGGCTGTTGACCAGAGTTGCCACCGATCAGAGCTTCTAGCTCAACGTGTGAAGATGAGCTTGGAGCTCATGAGTGATTTAGAGCCTCAGGCTCAATGTATTAATGAGCCCTGTATCCACTATCGGATAAGGGACAGATACTAATGAGCCCTTAAATGGGACAGTTAGGCACTCGGTCACAGTAAAATGCTAATAGATGGAAAGTGTGTGAATGTGCAGTCTTGTGATAGTGCTTATTGAAGTAAAATTTTAAATGAATGTGAAATTTTGAACTGTGGTCAAATAGGCAACAGTGGGAAAATATGTTATATATATTGATATTATTGTTGCAATGACTGAGCGGACCATCAATGATGGTCACTCACTGAGTTCGTAAAACTCACCCAAAATTTGTAATTATTTTTTAGGATAAGAAGAATACCCCGTTAGGCCAACGGGAGTATATTTGCAAGATTCAAGTGAAGGATAGAAGTTGGGATCAGTTCGCGTCTGCATTGCATATCTTTATTTATGTAATAAAGTGTATATTTGTATTTGGTAAATAGGTCGAATGGCTATTGAAAATTGTGTATAATGAAATTGTATATGATTGAATAAGGACCCAACTTGGGCATTGAATTCCGCATATTTTGCTAAGAGTTTTAAAAAAAGAGTACCGATTACTGAATGAGTGTTTTAGCACGCCACCCTCGCGGGGCACGGACTCGGATATCACCGTCGATGTCAGGTTCGGGTTGCGCGGGAGTGGGGTGCTACATTGAGACCGATATTGAACGGTCGCATGATGAATTGCCTATGAGCGATAAGGATAGAGATATCAAAAGTTTCCTTCCAAAGGAGCTAGATATCGCTCGTCTCGACGCGAAAAGAAAAATCATACCCTAGGGAAAGAATAACAGCCTTAGCCCGAGCTCCACTATTCCAGGGTTCCAACAAAGCTAGAATGCCCGATCGGTAGCTACGAATGTAGTTACGTAGGAGGGTCTGAAACTGAGTCCCTCCCACCCTTTGATAATTCCAAATTAAGATCAACATAAAAAGAAAATAGGAAAGTGTTACCCTACATCGGAGGAGCCATAGGGCTCTCAGCATGTGCCTCCCTTGGGTGCCCTGTGGGCAGGGTCGGCGGTCCTTCCTCAGACGGGTGTGGATCCAATGTCTCTACCTGGCCAGCCGAATCCATAGCAATATCTGGAGGACCCGATATACATCATATAAATGTGTTGTTTGTGTATAATTAGTTTGGCTATACATATTGTTATGAAAGTATTATGACATGATTATGCAGTTTAAGTGGGAGGATGTTGAATTAATCAATGCAAACTAACATAATCTCATGAAAATGAACCGCTTAATTATGTACATGTGACTTTTGGATCATTTACATAACGTACATTATATTACCAACTGTGTTATGAACCCAGAGTCTATTCTCCAATCTTACACAGGCCTACTCATTGAGTTTGTGACCTACAAAAAATGACATATAACCTAATTCATATGTTTTTAAAAACTTATAGTGACGATGACAATGGATGTTTGGGGTGGTGTTGTGTGAGGAGATTAGAGAATTGGAATCAAGGGACCTATATCTTCCATTATGGTTTATTCTTGTCTTGCAACAAACTATTGAGTAAAGATGCACTCTAATCAATTTTCACCATCTTTATAAGATATTCTTTTAACCTTATTGCATATACATATTCCAAAGCTATAAAATTTCGTTTGGATGATTGAGACATTAAATGTGTGATTATATGTGTTGAATCAAGTTGGTATTGTGCATTCAATGTTAATGTCTAAAGTCCAACACTAACGTCACATTCTTTTTTTTTTTTCTAAGTTCAAAGACCTTAATCATCATTTAGCCGCCGTAAGAAGAACGCCGACGACTGGTCGTATTTGACTTCCATTCTTCGTGGGTCCCCAGAAAAGATATTTCTTTCCCAGTTTTGTTTTTATTACAACCTCAAAGTTATTGCAATAATAGTCAATAATAATAACTCCAATGTATAAGAAACAAAAAGGATCCCGAAATTATTTAGCCTAATCTCTGATTTATTTCCGATCACCGGACAAATGGTTCCGGTGGCCGGATCATTGTCGAAGAATAATTATAAACAGCAGGAGTTTACTTGTGATTTCTGATTTCAGTAGAAAAATGGAGCCTCCTCAAGAACCCGAGAATAGGAATATGGGTTTGAGACACGTAGTGTTGCGATTGAGTTTGGTGATTTTACTCCCAATCTTTGCTTTCTTTTTCTTGTCGTTGTCGATCGTTGTTGTTGCAGTTTTGGGCGGTCACGTAACGATTTCTTATCCTTTCTCTATTCCCTCTCAGTGCAGAATAGTTTCCAGTAGTAAGTTCCTCTCTCTCTGATCTTGTAAATTGATCTTCTTTCTGGGTTTAATAGTACTGTTAAGGTCTACGTTTTTTGTTATTGAAGTAGAGGACTTTAGTTCTGCATTTGTTAATTCTACGATGTGAAATATGTGCGTTAGGTCATTTCTGAAATTCCCAGTGAAATCTAATGTCTGAAAGTGTTATTGAGAAGAGTTTGATAAATTTAGCTTGTTTTTTATGTAATAACCAGCTTCCAAGCTTCTTCTTGCTTTGAGTGTGTTGGATCGTGAAGTATAGGAGATGTGTGGTGGAACAAAGAAAAGCATCTATTGTTGTTCTGAAGGGGACCGAGTTTATAGGAATAAGTTATTAATTGATTCAGCTTCCCATCTGTGCATTTGGGATATGTGATTATGGTAACCATTTTCCTTGAGTTTTTTACTCTTCAGTCCTCGTCTAATGTTATCTTTCATGATAAACCATAGAGGAGGAGTCTCTGCCATGTTCTTTTCTTTTTCTTGGAAAGAATTTGCTGAGTGTGTTCAAGTTAGCTTGCTATCTGAATACACAAATTTGTTATCCTCTGTCAAAAAGAATACTTGAAGATTCAATTAGTTTTCCTAGGCAAATAAGGATAGGTTTAACTGCACCCAATTAAACCCTTTTTCAAGAAGTGAGTCGCTGGTTTATGGAAACCTGGGTTGATTAATTGAGAGTGAATCTGATGTAGCTATCCTACACTTGAAAGAGTTTGAAAGAGTAAGTAAGAACTTTTTCCTAACAATGAATCTGACCATAATTAGGTTAACCTATTGAAGGAGACCGGGAAGTTCATTACAATGTACACATTGAGAATGCATCACACCTGCCGATTGGTTAGCTAATTATACTCGCCAATGTGCTTGGTGTCCACATATGAAATTGACCACTGTCTAGGGCATTGGATACTTTTGAGCAGGATCCTATTGGTGTGTCTTGGTGCCTGTTGGTTGAAGATAGATAACTAATTGTAGTTTAAGCGTCTTCAACTCCATTACACCCAAAGAGCATAATAGTGAGATATCAGTAGGAGCAAAATGTTTATCCTTATGCTTTTTGGTTATTTGGTTAGAAAATGTAGGTCATTAGTCCCTTTTTTACTTAATTTCATAGATTAGTACCCTTCCTATGTATAGAAACTCAATGATGTTGACATTTGGCAGACCTGCTCACAAGCCTTTTTTCCTGGTCTCTTAAAGTATAGAACATTGAAATATTTTAATGTCATATATATATTGATCCATCTTACTCATTAATTAGTTTGTCATGTGCCATCTTAAATGCCTTTATGAATGTCTTCTTAGGTCCAGTCGAGTTATAAATATTGGATTTGGTGAGCAGCAGTGAACGCGATATTTATATTATTATTGCAGTTACTGAATAAATGAACTACATTTGAATATGCATTTTTTGCTGTTGACACTCTTACTTTAATGTCTAGTTTTATACGACTCCTTTGCGTGAACTTTCTGCATGTTGTATTTTACTTGGTTTATGGTTTATTCTTTCCTATCTGATGCCTTTTCTGATATTCTTTAGGTGTGGATCTCAGATTCTCCAAAATCTGTGAACTTGGAGTTTTGAACTACAAAGCAAAGAATGTCTTTCATCCTTTTGAAAGAAGTAAATTTCGATGTCGCTATGATTACTATTGGGCATCAGTGTTTGAGGTGATTGTAGATTGTGTTTACTTTTTATTTAATTTTTCTCTGAGGAATTTCATGGTAATATCCAAAGCTTTACGTGTTTACATGCAATTTTAGCTCAGTAATATCCAAAGGTTTGTTGCTTCCTGCATCGTTTTCCTTTAGCTTGTGATAGTGAGAAGAAGTGAAATTCTGCTCTCATGTGTCTTTGTGATTGAATGAAAGAGAAAGGAATATAGATGAAATCCTGTATGTTAATTCCTATGTTAAATATTTGGTTCTAGCCTTCTTTTCGACAGTGATTGATACTAGGAGGGAATAGATTTTTAGTAGAAACACATTTGAGACATGAGAAATAGTACATCTTGAAGGTTTTAGGCTTGTTTCCGGATGTTTTTCTTATGTTTTTATTTCCTTGTGATTTTACACAACATTTTTCTATGTTACCTAAGGTACACAAAAAGCAACCTCTAATCTTCACAATCTTCACACATCTGTTTCTGCAATCCATTCAATAAGGTTCTCCTCGATATAAATATTATGACTTGTCAACCCCCATTGTATAGACCTAATATTGCAAACAAATTAACTTTTTCAAATAAACCCGACACAAAGCTTAATGGTTTGCTGGCAAAAGCTAGATCTGGATAGGGAAATAATGTTAAATATAACTCATCAATGTTGGTAATTAACAGTTGAGTCTGGATAACATATGGAGATAAAAAATGAGAGCAGTAGTACTGGTAAATAAATAATGATAGCATTTGACTGTTTTTTATTTTCTTTCCTTAAATGATGCATTAATAATGGGGTTAAGATGGAAAAAGAAGCAGCTGTTTCCTTTTTCAAAGATCAATACTGGTTGAACTGCCCAGTGACCTATTGTATAATGTATAGAGTGCGATAAACACCAGATAAAGTCTATTTTCTGTGAAACTATTCTCAAACTTCTGCGTCTGGGTGTTAATCATATACTGGATGTAGAACTTTGATTATAATTGGCACTTTACGAACTGTACACACTCCTCAAACTTTTAATTTCTGTGAAACTGACAGGTGGAATACAGGGATCATTCTCTGGGTCGGAGATACATGGCATTAGCAGAAATTCCAGATGAGGCTCTTCCTTTGAATTGCAGGCCTAGTTTTGGTGCTGCATGGTTGACTAAGAATAAATTTAAGGTCGGTGTTATAGAGTTTCAAATCTTTGATGAGTTGTAGATGTATGGAGCTGAATTCAACCAACAAAGACTTAGCTTCACATGCCTAGCTTAGACATTATGCAAAGTAAAAGAATGCTAGATTCTTGAACATGCACCCACAAACACAAATTTATGTGTGTTCTTGGGAAATTAATTTCTCGTTCAAGAAATAACCATAGTTATGCATTTCCTTCTCAGGTAAACAAAACTTATGACTGCTGGTACACAAGTGATATTTCCAAAGTGAGCTTATACCGTGATGACATTTTCGGTTGTGGAACAAAAGATTCATTTTCTATGAAGATAATTAGACATTATTTCACCCAGTGAGTGGAGGCTCTTCTATTCTTTTTAGTTAGTTCCCCCCTATTTCTGGTTCCAGTGATCTACGTAGCTGTTCTGATTTATCAAAAAATTGTGATAAAAATAGGAGGATATGGAAATGAAGGATAATCGATAAAGATCATTGAGTTAAATAGAAATGGAAGAGAAAGAGAGGAGCAAGAGAGATGGAGAAACTGAAGAGGAGAGAAGAATAGGGAGAAAGAAGGGGAAAGTGGAAGAAAGTGAGTTTTGGGGGGAGAATTTAAGACAGAAGATGAATTAATACCTCATTTCACTTAATATGTCCAGAACTGCAAAATCACATACTGCTATATTTTTTTATAGGAATTAAGAGCAATCCCAGAAAGTTAAATACCTTTAAAAATGATAATTTCTCATATTCAAATAGCCTTTAACAGATTAAAAAATGTCTAGCGGAAAACACGCTAAAGCCGGTGGTGGGTCAGTATATCAGTTATTGAATTACCTGGCATGCTCAGATGTCTTGAACTTAAACGTCCAGTGGGAGTACATCTGTTGTCTTGCCCACAAAAAATTGTTGTGCCATGTAGTTTACAGTTCTTAGTTTTGACTTCTCTTGTTCCTCTATTTCTTTCAAGTGGGGTCCTTATAACATTTCCCCTTACAGTTGAAAGTTCAAGTCCTTCAAGTATTGAATAGAAAGTTTTCTGTACTAGTGGAATTTCATTAGGTTGTGAATATTATTTACATGCAACTTCTGGCATGTCTGTTTATGGGCCTTCATATCTGAACTGTTCCGTGGCTTTAATGAGAACAGATTCACCAATTTCGCGTACTCCTTGTTTAGAAGCAAGAAGGGAAGCGCTATATATTGGAGATGGGAAGCCATAGCAGGAGCTGTGTCTGGTTTTATAACTTCTGTAATCTCCATTAGCTTGATAAGAATCTTTCAGCTGATCATTCCTTGGTTGCATAAGACCTATGTAGCGGCGGCGGTGGCTCGTACCATCAATACGGTCTTCTTAAAGCGTGTTTGCTTTCTTGTTGCATACTTCTCTGTCATGGGCTGGTTTGCAATCCAGTATGGGAAAAGGCTTGGTTTGTCAGAGATCTACAGAGTTTATAATTACTAACTGGGCATTCTTTTCAAGCGTCACTTCCTCGGTTTCATAGAGCACCAGATCTCGAACTGCAAGTATACCGGAACTTGCATTGTGTAAAATTTTACAACTCTTAGATATGGGCAACAACTAATACACCTACCCAAGAAAATGGTGTTGGTGTATAGGCATCATAGCATCTGAAATTACTGGAGGTCTTGTATGATATTTCATCATCCTTTTTTTTTTTTGGAAGTTCGGCAGTTGGTAAATTAGAAGATAAATGATCAATCTGTACCCTATACAGATATTTTGACCTGATAAGATACTGTATTTTCTTGGACTGTGACCGATTTAAGGTGAGTTTGGTGTGATCTTAGATTTAAAAATCCATTTGGATATGATTTCTGGTCTTCTTCTACCTCTTGTAGTACGTGAAGACATCTTATGGAGGCTTTTTTCATGGAACAACATGGCCTGAGGCCTTGCTAGAGTGGAGCAATGATCAGGCAGTGGCAGTAAGAGAGCTGTGTTAGGGATGTTGTCAGCTTCACAATCCTATGGACGTTAATAGCTTGCTTTCATGAGCTATCAAAATTTTGGGTATGATTTAGTATAGATATTAGCATTTTTCATGTTCTACTTGAATTCATCGCAAGATATTATGCCTCAGGATATGAATCCATAGTAATCTGCTGAAGTGAATTGGCTTAGAGCTATATGAAATTCTTACATGCCCTCCTGCGATGACTTAAAGAAAGGAACTTCCTGGAAAAAATTTTACAGCTTTTGTGCCAAAGGGTTTCTGCGTAGACATATTGTTAGATGTAAAAGTGAATATAAACTTCACATATTGCCTGTTTCCGAAAGGATCCTCTCAATTTCTTCTAGGAGGCGTTCTTTTTCCTCCGTCAAGTCCTCGTTCTGTTTTTGAAGTTCTTCAATCTGCTTAGTCTGTTCAGAGTCTTTCCTGAAAAATATTATTCCCCAACAAGAAACCAGTTATTGATTAAACTCTCGAAGGAGAACACCTTAAACATGGAGTCTCCAAAACTAGTAAAATTAAAGAGAACTGATATAAATTTCTGAGTCCAGTCTTTGCCGGAAAACGAACAAAAAAAATTATAGTGTCTTTACTCACAAAAGTACAATTGCACGTGAACAAGTTGCTAGTCATATGCCATTACCTATTCATGAATGACAAGTTAAGTTTTAGTGACCGGACTTCCTTCTCAAGATTCTCACACCTCTTCACCACTGCTTGCATATCAGATGGAATTGCTGGCACCAAGTTCCTTTCTTTTGCCTCAGCCATTCTACATCACCAAGAAACTAGTGTAAATCAAAGCTTCACATCGTAAATGTTTTGACCTTTGAATTTATTCAGGCAGCTTCAGTGACTATTTCGTTTTACTTCAGTCATGTTGTGTATTGAGAAACCATGGTGATGTTCAGTTCTAAGAAATTATAAGCAGTTTGAAAGTAGCACCTATTACTTATACAATAAGAAACGACCAGCTCCAAATGGGTGGGGGGAAGAGAGTTAATGACCTAAAACCATGCAGAAGTTTGGCTATAAGAAAGAACAGATCACACAGAAAATTGGTCTGAAAGTAAAAAAAGCCGAAAGCAAGATTCTGAAATTTAAAACTAAAACTACATGGTTGGAGTTCAATTACTTGTTTGTAATGCTGCTTCCAGGTAATATAGGCTAAATTCCAGTAGGAGCTACACTATATTTCAATTACTTGTTTGTAATGCTGCTTCCAGGTAATATAGGCTAAATTCCAGTAGGAGCTACACTATATGACAGTTTAACAGAGGTCATTTCTTTAAATCTAATTAGTTACTGGAAATGAGATGATCAACTAGGTCCTGAGCTTCCAAATGACAATACAGCATATGGACATGCTTACTTTCGTGAGCGCTCCACTCTGCGTTTTTTAGTTGGATCAACCTTTTCAACTGCATAACAATTGTTGGTCAGATAGAATCACGCAAAATTAAAAGTACTAAGTAGCTTCCGCCATTTAATTCCATACAATTCTTACAATATAAAAGCAAACAGAATGAAGAGGAACATTTGAAACCTTTCCACTCAAAATTTCTAATTATTGTGGAATTGTTACAAGTGTATACATAGTGTATCTAACTGCAGATCAGGGACTGCACAAGAAGCCAAATAAGTTCAAGGTTCCCGTTTCATAGCATCAATCGGGTCAAACTTTACAACGACTGATACTCCATAAATATTGTTCAATTTCATCTCTGTTAGGAAGTTGTCCTTTACATAAATAAAAAAACTAACTGGACATGCATACCTTGGCAATTGAGTGCAAAGTTTTGCATATGTTTGCAGTTTGAGAGTAATATAAAGTGTAAGATCAAACGCATGAGAATTGCATTGTTGATACAGGATAAAGTGTAAGATCAAACACATGAGAATTACATTGTTGATCCAGTCAAAAAGAAAACAACTCTCCTTTCCTGTCCTCTCATTTAAGAATATAAAGTCATGTTAGAAAAGTTCAGAGGGAAAAGTAATTACCTGAAACAAGTGATGGCTCAGAATTATATCGGACTAGACCTCCCCTCTACACCAAGATTATTTAGATGAAAACAAGGAGTTAAGAAGTAGGTAAATACTCAAAATTTGATTCACATTTTGTTATTTTCCCACCAAAGGGAGAAGAATACCTTTCTGTCATCCTTCAAATTATCAATTATCTGCTCTCTGAAATCTGCATTTCAATATATTTTGCTTCAACAACACTTAAAAGTAAACTAAAATTTCAAGTGCCAATAGTTTTCTTTTCTTCAAATGCAAATGAAAGTTGTCAACCTACTGCAGCAATTCTATTTTGTGCTTGATTCTTTGTGGTAAAGGCTAAGTTGAAATATATGTTTTCTTATGTACATGGTTTAAAAGAACAGAAAAGTTACATATAGTTTAAAAGAACAGAAAAGTTACATATAGGTTAAAAGAACAGAAAGTTTACATGTCTAAGTGTTTGGTTCTCTTTTCAGTAATTAGTTATGGTGTTGAACCTAGGATTTGGCTCGGGTGTAATGTTAGGAAGTTGAGGTTGGTCTTAGGATCTGTACCAAGCTACAAAGAAACAAATATCATAATAGATGGAGAAATCATCAAACAAATGCTATCTGTTGTATGGACAAAAAGTGTGCTTGTCTACAAAGTGAGATAAGGAAATGAGTCGAGGAACAGCCCCATATGAACCCTAGATCCAAAGAGGAGAAAAATATTTGGCATTTAAGTAGCAAACCATTAACAAAAGTAGATGCTTATGTGTACCTTTAGCTCTAGAAGTGTTTTCTGAACTTCTCCCGTTTTCAATTTCTTTCTTTGAGCTTTCACTAATGCTTGGTGCTTGATTTGAGTTGATAGGACCATCACATGCATCAAACCCAGATGAAACAACTGGTGCAGCTGCAGAAGATTCACTTTGACAAGGTTCTTCAGAAACTGCTGTTAGTTGAGTTGCATTTACAGGATTCCCAAAACCTTCCAGGTCAAAACTTATTGATCCATGAAAAGTATGCAAGAAGCCAGGACTCTTAACCTGAAAAGGGCTTATTTCTTGATAAGTGCTTGGAATCTCAATAATGCCATTTCCATTTCCTAGGTCAAAACCAGAGTTGACTGTAATTTCTTGAGCTTGAGGAAGTGCATTAGATCTATCTTCAGTAGTATCTTTTTCTATCTGATTGTTAAGTTTCTTGCGTTCTAGTGTACCCTTTAGCATGTTTACAACAGAAGAAACTCTATCACCACTGCCCATCTGCGTGTTGTTGAAGGTAGATGAAGATGAATTGGAAGGTGACATGAATGCGTCGAATTGACTGGCAATTTCATGCACAGGGAGGTCTGTGTAACCATTTGGATCCGCAAATTCTTGTTTCAAAATGTTCATATCAACCTCAGAACCATTCTGCATAGATTCCATGCATAAAGTTGAAGGAGATATTTTCATGGCAGCATACCTTTTCCTGAAAAAGAAATATAGAATCAACTTAGGAAACCTTGATGGATATCTGTTGTATTCATCAACTATCACTTGGAAAAATTTGCTGCAAGTATGCAGAAATGTATCACGAGCACTAATTGTTGTTGCACAGAATGTTGATACCGTAGCTCAGATGATCGACTTCTTGTCATGGGTTGAGAATTATGAAACCAGGCCTGTGTAAAAAGATAGATACCATAAGAAATCATCTTCGGAAGCTTCCTTGATCTGAGGTTTCTTTGAATAATAACACAACAAACCTTGGCCAGATACAAATTGTTAGCCTGCATACTTCCCTCAATAGCATTCCTGATAAGGAAAATAAATCAAATAAGATTGAATCGTTTCTGTTGACATTATGTTGCTTATTTTCTGTGAATCAATACCAGATCCTAAGAGCATAATACATCAAATGAATTTCAGCAGATTGAGAAACCTGATTGATTCTTGATTGAGGTCACTGGGTATGACCTCAGCAACTTGATTATTTTGTGCAAATGCACCATTACTTCTTTTATTTTGCAGTGTCCCCCCATGATGCTGATTGGATAGATTCGACAGCTCAGAGGAAATCCTGCAATGATGATTGATCAATTCCCTTGCTATATAGATTGAAAATCAATATTGGCCAACAATTAAATACTTCCAGAGGCCAGAACATTTTGCATTGACAAAAGCTTCCTTTATCTAGTATCGTTGCATTTATTTGGAGGCTGAGGCATAAGTAGAACTACCTTTCTGGTCTGCTGTTGCTGTGATAGGGATTACACAGCAGACTTACTGTGTTAAGGGAAAAAGGACAGAGAAAAGAGAGCAAACTCATTCACTACTTAATTCAGGGTTAAGGTTGAGAAAACATGGGAAATTAGGGAACAACTCTCTGAAGGCTCATAGCTAAAATGGACAATTGCATTAGTCTAATATCAAGAACCAAATGTTTCCAATCAACATTTTGCGATTCTAATTTTTAACGCAGTTAGTTACAACAAACAAAAATTGGAGACTTCCTATTGTCCCATTTACTCTTTCTTCACACAGATGCAAGGATCACAAAGATAGATCTTTTTGTAGGGATAAACCTACAAACTTTGGTAGACAAAATCTCAATCTAATTATGCAGGTCTATTAATCTCAACGCACTAACCTCCTTGACGATTGTCGTGTCCGATTTGCTATGCTTGATGGATAGGCAGTACTCTGAAAGTAGAAATGTACCAATCCAAACAAAAAGAAGCATCAGAACTCCAGGTGTAAATAGAAAAGAAAAAGGACTTAATTTTTAACCAAGAAAGAGCAACTTGTTTTGAATCAATGGGACTTTGGTTCTGCTATTTCAGACTGTAGAGCCTAGTGTTTGAATAAATTAATATTTGTGTTAAGTTTCATGTAAGATTTTGGTCATGCAAAATCTCCTGCAGCTAGTGGAGATCACCAAGGCTTGACAATATGAGGTTCTGCAACTTTTCTGATCAACAAAGAATACCCTTTTTCTCTCTCTCTGCCAAAATGAAAACGAAGAAGGATAAAGGCAGAAGGAACGGAAAATCTGGGCTCATAGTTCTGTTATTTGTATAGCTGTTTTTATCAATCACTTTCGCAAACACTTAACAGCATAGCGCACATGAATAGCCTGTTTGACATATTGATGCTCATGAAAGAAGATATGATTTTCTGCTTGCCTCTCCATTGGTAAGCCAACTTTTGAAGAGCTCCTCGCTATCCGTACGAAGGTTCTGAGAAAGATTCTTGAGCCCCAACATCTCCATGGTAGGCGCAGACATGCCAATTGTGGTCTCCATCAATGATTTGATGAACAACTCTTCACTCGAGTTCCTGTACGTATCCGAAAATCCTCTTCCCTGTGTATCCATCGGAATTCTCTCTCCTTCACCTCCTTGATAAAAGCTCCCATTATGTTCACTGCTACCTCCTGCCTTTACAAAAGAATCATCTATCAACCTTCCCCTGTTTCCATCATTGACCATATTATTCCTCTTCCACAAAAACCTCCTCCTCCTCAAAACTCGATGCCTGATTTGTTCTGATCAAAAACATTTATTATAAAGTGAAAGAGAGGAATCCTATTGCCTTTCCAGTCTAGGTGCTGAACTCCAAATTCAATAAAGAATACAACCGAGGAAAACGCTTCCTCTGCAAGAAATTAGAATGGACTATAGAGAACTTGGTAGTGACAGGAGACTTTGTTTTTGCACCAAAGGCGAATATACTATGCATAACAATGAACAACAACATTACAAAATGAGCAGTACCAACTCCCACCAGGTTACGATCACCATAAATTATCATCTAATGCAACCTGAAACAATCCTCACTACATACAATATATCAAATTCCATAAATTTTTGAGATGACAGTGTGAAAAGATTGTTTTAAATAAGCGAAAGAATCTTAAGATGCATGGCAAATGCAATCTAACAAAAGCAGAAGAGTCCACTAATTCAAGTACATGCCGAACAACACTACACTACACTGCACTCCCATGTTTGAAGACTAAAACGAAACAAACTGATGAAGACAAAAATAAAAGATGCGAAAAAGGCTGTATTTGTAATTCGAACCTGTAATTTTTCAGTCGTAGACTTTACCGGAGTTTACCGGTTACTCTTAAGGCTGACGTTATACAGCGTTCAATATATATTTTTTGAATTTATTTTGTTCGGTGAGGTACATTTATATTATATGGAATATATTAAATTTATAAGTTTTGATAGTGTCGAATGGCATTTTCTATGCTTGAAAAGGCGGCAATGTTTATGTCATTTTTTAGGACGCGTGACACGCAAATGGATTATATTAAGCCACATTTATAATAATCAATTATATTTTATAACCATCATTGTCGTCATATTTAGTTTGAAATTTTACAATAAAATAAAATTTGAAAATATCTAATAGTACACAGCTTTATTTCTATATAATAGAGAGATTTGATAATACACAACCTTACCTTTATATAATAAAGAAGTTATTTTCGATAGATCCGCATGTAAATGTAACAATAAAATAATAACGCAGGTTAAAGAGTAAATAAGTAAAACTGATACGTTAAATTATTATGTAAATAAAATTATAATAAATACATAAATAAATAAAATATAAATTATAACCAAGGATAAACTTAAAAATAAAATATAATATGAAGATAATAAAAAAGTTTCAAAAATAAAATAATAACAATAATAATAATCAACTGCGCGTAAAGTGTAATAATGGCAGGCTTTTTAAGAAAACCAAGAGCAAATTGCGTGGAGAACACGTGCTTTGGAGATGTTTTACAAATAGACAAGAGATTAATTTACAATAAGATAAAGATGAAATAAAATTAAAAAATTTAAAATAGAATTAAAAAAGATTGTTTTTTATTTTAGTTTATAATATTTTATTAATTTATAAAAATTGACTGATTACTTAAATTATTAAAATAAATTAAACCAAAAGGTTTAAAATTTTTATGATTAAATCGGTCAAATCGGTTAAAATTTTTAATTATTGTTTAAACATGATAATTTAGTTTTAAAGGTTATTATAATTTGATCATTTGAAAAAAAAATCCTACATATTCTGTTAATATTAAGATTTTATTTTTATACATTTAGTTTGTTATATAGAAGTGATTAATAATATCAAAACACTTACTAATAATAATATAAAATATGGATATTTTTTAAATTTTGACCTTTACAAATTCGTTATGTCTAATTCTATAATTAATTGGCACTTAATTCATGATTAAGCCCTATGATCCCTACCTAACCTTTGATTTGTCCATTTCTTGGTTAACTTCTTCCAATTTTACTACTCGCATGACAAGCACTTAGCTACAAGAGGAAAACACATGGGAGGAGTTATTAAATTATTACAGATAATTAAGTGACGAAGATGCCAGACGGCTGAATCCACCTTATGCTAGGTCCTCCATAGTATGATTCTACTACATGTTAATTCCTGAGAAGGCATGACAATTGATCCGAGATACGTTGGTCTCGTTAATTTTTTAAAATTAAAAATGTAAATATTTTTTTAATTAAGTTGAAGCTTAAATTGCCTAAGTTCAGTTTTAGTGTCTATTTAGTGAAACTTTTAAAGGGTGAATAAGCACTTTTTCTTATCGCAAAAATCTTTTTAAAGAAAAATGATTAGTTGGCTGTAAAATAGAAAAATATTTTTTAGTAGATATAACTTTTTTATAGCCAAAATATAGTTTTTTAAGAAACTCGAATTTGAAGTTAAAAAAAAAGCATTTTTTCAGATAGATTTTCAGATTAATTAATAAGTCTATTTTTAGCCTCTTTTGTCCTTATGTTTTGTACATAATTTTCACAATACTCACAAATTCATCTTCACATTTATTTTGATATCTATACAATATTATTTGACTTTTTTTATATGTTTTAATATTTATTTTTTATATTAATTTTAATGTTATAATCCTTAGAAAAAATTTGGTTAAATATATTTTCATTCATGTTTCATATGGTTTAAAATTATATAATAATTAATATATTGTAATTTGCATATTGTTTAATATATTTTAAATAATATTTATATACTTGAATAATTTTATTACAAAATAAAATATAATTAAAATTAATAAAAATATTTTTTATTTTTATATTATCAAACATTTTATTATGTAAAACTCTTTTTTAAAAGTTGTTTTTTAATTAACAACCAAACAGTCAACTGGTTTCTTAGAAAGACTCTTCTAAGAAAAGTTCTACTGATAAAAGCTTTATTCTCAAAAACTCTACTGATATAAGTTCATCTAAACATAATCAATATAATATGAAGGCATATAACAGAAAGATCAATATATGTCAAGTGGACATATGCATTCCAATTCCAACCGAAGGCAGGTGATTATCTCCCTCGACATGACCCTCTTTTAGCCATGTTCAACTTTGAATGTTTTGCTAGTAGCCTAGATGGTGTTGAAGGGTCCCGTTTTTTGGACAAAAAAATAATATCCATCTTTTCAGTGCAGAATAGCAACTGGATTTATCATTTCCATCAGGAATATAACAAAACTAGACTTCATGAATACCAATGCAACCTGCAGCCTCCACCAATTTCAAATAAACAGCTAATGCCAAACCTGTCACTTTGATTAAAATCTTTGATAAGCACGATAAATCCTTTTCCTGTTTGATGGGCAATGCATAAGCTGTGGCATAATGAATAAAACGAATGCATTTTTTCACTAACCGCATTTACTTCCCACCATCAGCTAATGATTAAGAAACTAATAACTAATTTGCAGTCTCTGAAGATTAAAATAGAATCACATATTTGAACTGTAAATGGCTTCCTCTTTTTGGCAATGATGGAGCTGGACTATCTACAGTCAGCAGCTATAGGATACTGTCTTCTTTTGAGAAACAGGCATTAACAAAATTTTCAAGCCTTTCGTCGGGAAAAAAATTGAAATGGCGATTTTCTTTCCAAGATAATCAAGACAAACAATGAAATGGATGATATAAACCAGTCTTCAGACCAAACATACGAAGTTTTAAGCAGCTAAACTGTTAAGAGAATTTAAATTACCTCCAACAGAAACACAGTTTTAGTATATCTCATCATCAGGAACATCAGGGGTCAAGAATTTCATTGGATCTTTCCGCATTTCTTCATAATTTAGGGTGGCTTTCACCCTGTCTGGCACTGGTGCCAAAGGAATGATGGTATCTCTGTCAATAACTCCATCTATTATTCCATATTCAACTGCTTCAATTGGAGACATGTAGCGATCCCGATCTATATCTTTTTGAACTTGTTCCACTGTGCGACCAGTGAAACCTGAAATAATTTTAATGACATTATTCTTGTTATGCATAATTTCTTGTGCCTGAATTTCCACATCTATTGCTTGGCCACTAGCACCTCCTAAAGGTTGATGAATCATTATCCGTGTATTTGGCATTGCAAAGCGCTTGCCTTTTGTGCCACCGCCAAGAATTACAGAAGCTGTTGATGCTGACATCCCCAGTGCAACTGTTGAAACATCTGCCCTCACAAGCTTTACCACATCATAGATAGCCATAGTAGCACTAAAGTAATAAGAGCAAAACCATATCAGTAGAGCGATGACAAAGCAAAGCAGTACCAACGCAGAAATAGCTTTGGACTCAGATCAACTCTAGTTGCATAAGGAAGAAAGGGAATCTAAAACATCAGCCTAGTATTCAAGATAATAATTTTATTATTTTCTTCAAGTTATAACCAAGTTGTATATACTTATAACCTATAAAAGTATGCCTATATGCAGTCCACAACGAAAGTCAACATGGTTATCCTTTCCAAATTTTCAACATTTGAAGGAAAGTGTTACATTCAAGACAGAAATACGAAAAACATTTTTCAACTTCTTTTCTTCTCTCTCTTTCTGATCCAGTTTTCTAGTTAACCAGATAAATAATTTAAATTTACATTAGTATTGTGGTGAAGTAATTCTCTTAGCTAATGCTGGATTTGAGTTTTCAATTTTTCAAAACATACTAAAATTGGATTTTGATACGGCAAAAGTGGCTAAACATGGAAAGCAAAAGACGAGCAATAATCGACAAAGAACAGCTTGGTACATGTTCTGTTTTGCTTTTGCACCCACTGCTATCAATTCTGACCAAACTTATGGATGCAGGTGTGTTCATTGCTACTCTTAGGATATCGTAACAGCAGCAATAGCTTCTGGGAGTAGCAGTACCTATAACAGGGAAGGCACCTATTTTGGCAATTCGTGGTTATGGTGAAAAAGTTAATGCTGGGTGTGTTATGCAGGTATTGGATGGTGATGGCAATGGCAGCATCAACAATAGGATGGTGGTACCAGGATAACATATTCTACATTTTCACTACGGAGAAAAGAGATCAGCTTTTTTCTTTCGAAAGAAGAAGATGAAAGAAAATAAAAGTTTCCTACTTCATTAATATTAAGTTCTAGAATTTTAACACTACTATTATTCCTTGATTTTTACTGAAACTTGTTTCATCTATAAGTTTCCTTTGAAGAACCATCGTAATGTACAACCCACTACTCTAGATTTCTATAAAAACATTCTGTAAACAAAATTTGGTAGTAGTATATTCCTCCAACGTCTTGAAGCAATATAAGTTGCAAAGTTAAGTAGAAAAAATATATAACTATCTAGTCTACAAAGAACAATAGCACATAAACCAATCTAGAATGACATTAAACCACTTAAGATAAGACAGCATTAGACAATATCAGTTTAGCTGGAGAAAGCACGAGGAGAAAAAGGAAAACGTAGCACCGCAGAATTCATCAGAGGATAGCTTCAGTGAAAGTGAAGAACCAAGATATAATATCCTCGATATTCCAGACTAAACCTTAATCAACATGGCACTCCACACAACCAAGACCATAATTCTCTCCATCCTCACCCACAAGAAACAAGGGGACAATGTTCACATAAATAAATCAATATTTCTAGTATATACTTTGCCGGACAAAGTCTGTAACAAATGAATCAAAACACAACTGCTCACCAACGAAACTATGCAAATCCAAGATGACCCACCAAAGGTCACCTCTTTTCCAAACATAATAAAATCCAACACTAAATTCTTTACATAGAACTTCAATAAACAAAGACAAGAAAATCCAACCGAATCGAGGACTACCTGAGAGAGCCGCCAGGGCAATTGATAAAGAGGCGTATATCTTTAGTAGGATCCTGAGCATCAAGAAGTAACAACTGACTAATAATAGCATCTGCAACAAAATCATCGATGTTATTCCCCAAGAACACTATCCTCTCTCTGAGCAACAGTCCCATGGCGTCAGATTCCGCCCCCCTCATGGCGGTAGCCGGCGTCTGCGGAGCCGAAAGCTCGGGAACAACTAGGGTTTTGGAGGATTTAAGGGAGGTTTTGAGGGGTGATAAGCGAGAAGAAGAAAAGGGTCTGAAGTCCAAAGACATAGGGTATTGATTGGGACGAGAAATATTTGATTTTAGAGAGGATAAGTGATGTGGGGTTGCCACTGGAGAGGAGAGCGAGAGCAATTCCATTGTTGAAACACACAAGTCTCTCAGACAACACAGAGAGGGTGAGCAGAGGTCAATGGTAAGGAGCTGCCTCTCCTACTCTTCAATATCTTCACTCTTTTTCCCATTCATTGTTACATAAATTATCAAAATATGAAGTTTAGAAAGTACTTATATTCTCAATATATTTAATTTTTTAAAACATCAAATTTGATATCAAACTTTTAATTAATATTAAAATAATTTACTTTTTAAAACTAAATTAAGTTATAATTTAGATTGTTTAAGTGAGTGTCATTCCATACGACATTCAATTATTAAGAAATTTTAAATTTTATGATATTATTAATATTATTTTAAAAATAGAATATCTTTAATCAAAGAATAAACAACATTTTTTAAGTATCTAAATCAAAATCATCTCACCACACCCAAAACTAAAATCCTACAATAAAATAAGATCATCTGATAATATTTGATAATACGGAACTTTATATTTATATAATAAAGAGATTATTTTTAATAGCCCTACATACAATTGTGACAATAAAAAAATGATACATATATAAATATAAATAAGTAAAACTGCTAACTAATTTTGTAAATAAAATTACCAAAATAATACATAAATAAATAAACAATTTGATATATCCAAAAGGATAAATCTAATAATGACTAGATCTGCTAATATTTAATACGCTACAAAAATCGGCTATTTTTGTCACTAAATAAGTCGAGGGTCTTTTGTTGAAAGGCCCTAAAATTAGGGCAATCCTGTGATTTTATCGTGATTCTTATGCTCAATAAAATTATCTAAATCAAAATATTGTGCATTATCTTGTGCCAACTTGAATTCCTATTTGCATTTTTAATTTTAGTTTCTTTGGACTTTTATAAACGATAACAATTATAAAAAAAACTTTTTTTCTTATAATCAGATTTATTATTATCTATATAAATATAATTTAATTATTTATTAGTAGTTATGAGTAATTTAATTTAATCTTACAATTATTTAACATCATAATTGCGTTTCATTAATAATTTAATTTAAATTTTAAAATATTTTTAAAATATAAAAATTTTAAATAAAATATATTAAAATAAACATTAATTTATAAATAAAAGTGTAATTATTTTTATAATTATAATTGATAATTTATTTAATATTTAATTATTATTAGTAATAAAAATATTTATATTAATAATATGACATTTTTATTTTTTATTTTTAAAACAAGAAATTAAAAGTACAATAAAAATAAAAATTAAATTAATCGGAATGAGTTTTTGATAGATAGAATAAATAAATAGAGATTTTTAGGGTTTTATACGGGACTGCGACTGCGAGTCGCTTCTTATCGCAAGTAACGCAGCCGCGACGCCAACTTCAGAACTCAGACGACGCGAAGCTTTTGTTTCTGTGTACAAACCACTGGTCATTACATGTCTTTGGACCGTTCCGATTCTCTACTACTGCACTGTCCTTCCCTCGTTTTTGGGGTTAGAAGCCGAACAATGTCCTCCTCGCTTTATTAGTTTATGAGGCGCCGCGTTGCATTCTTTTTCTTTTTTTCAAATTGAATTGGGTTGCTTTTTAAGCAATCAATAAAGATGAAAATTTTGCACTTAAATCATAGGCCTTTTCTGATGATAAATTAATCGGGGTGGCCTGAGCTAGGTGCATAAAGAAAAAACAATTGGAAGATGGATCCACAGGCAATGGCCTCCTCACATGCTTCTTGTCTACTAAGTCCATCTAACAACATTCACTCATTGTTTTGATAATTGAGTTGCGTAGATGCAGGCTTTCGTTGCACACTTGCACTTTTGCACTTTTTACATTGTGGGTTTTGGGCATAATGATACCGAAAACAGTCTTTCTATTATGTAAAGGTAAGACTGTGTATTATCAAATCTTTCTAGATACTATTTTATTGCGAGATTTCGGACTGAGTGAGATGATATTTTATAGTTTTTGGGCAGAATGATATAGAGGTAGGGGGAAAAAACATAGTTTCCCGGTCTTACTTGAGCATAAGTTGCTTTTTGATTGTTGGTGCCAAGTTCATGTGATTGTTTTGGGGTGCTGTGGATCACTACGTATACATCCTATAATGCTTGTTTTGGATTGTTGACTGGGATTTTGTTGAATCTGTTGAAGTTCAAATTTGGTGGATTGGCCTTGAGCTAGGTTAGTGCTTCCTGTCTGCTAATTCCATCTTACACCAGTGTTTGCTGTTCAGCCCAAGTGAACCAACACAGTAACTTTTTGTTTTTTTCTCCACTACGAAGGAAATGCCGTCGGTTGGGATCAGTCCTGTGGCCTGACAGATTTGCATCAAGTTGTTGCTTTCTCCTTTTCGTCTCCGCCAAGATGGAATTCTCTTCATTTCATGGATTACCAACTGCGCTACTTTTAATCCCATTACTTGGACCAGCTTGAACTTAGCACTGTAAATTGGATTTAGCATTAGGCAGATCAGAGCTCCACCTTCCACTTGTTTGGCTTATTACATGTCTTCTACCTGATCGTCATCTTAACAATTAGAAATCTCCTAACCCTGACACAATATTGTTTATTTCTGAAGGGGTAAATCATCAACCCAATCACTGTGAACAATGTTACACTTGCTAATTAATCTTATAGTACCAGATACAAACCAAGCATTAGCTTGCCAATAAAGTCGATCTTTTGTATGATGATTCCACCTCTAAGGTCCACTGGTTGCATTACATGATTGTCCTAGTTGAAACGTCCATCAATACTTGTCAGCTTAAGCAATCAACTTTTGTTCAATATCATTACAGAGTCGGAAGATACTCTTTAAAAGTTTCTACTAGGAAAGCAGAGTAATAAGAAAAGCCTTCAAAAATACATGCCTTGATGACTTAATGTGAAGAGCTAATAGAACACCTAGCACCAAAAGCGTAATATTGCCACCAGAATGGCTGTGGGGATGTTGCCAAAGGTCAGTCTTTCAGCATCTTGTTCGCTATTATTATTGTAAGTTATCATCTTCCTGAGTGTTGTCAGTACTTGGAAGATGACTAAGGGCAAGGTCAGTCTTTCGGCATCTTGTTCTCTATTATTATTACAAGTTCTCATCTTCCTGAGTGTCATCAGCACTTAGAAGATGATTAAGGGCAACTCTTGCCCTTTTCGACCGTGAAGAGGCTTCATTACTGTTTTCTCCCTCAGCCTTCCTCTTAATTGCTTCATCTTGCTGCTCATCATTGTGCTCAATAGCATTTGCTTCTGCCTCACGATTCTCCAAATTTACCTGAAAATGTGGCTTTGGATCAGATTCTTCATCTCTCTCTTTTCCACTTGAAGCTCCTTCCTTGGACGACTGTTTCTCTTTTCCACTTGAAGAAGGTCCTTCTTTAGACGACTGTTCACAATCTTTCAGAAACAAGCGGATTTCCTTACTGCTGGCAAGATCACGAGGAGTCTTTCCTGCCTTTGTCTTGACAGTAGGACTAGCACCTTTCTTCACCAAGTACTTAACTAGCTCCATATGTGAAGCTTGAGCAGCATAGTGAAGTGCTGTTAGTCCCTTTCGGGTGGAAGTTTTAACAGGGACTCCAAATGAAACAAGAGTCCGAACAACTTCCAAGTGACCTTTTTGAGAAGCAAAGTGAATTGCGCCCATGTCATCCATGGCAGCAGCACCAACATCAGCCTTCTCCTTGCAGAGATAACTTACCACCTGCGCATGCCCTGCCCATGCTGCTAGATGCAATCTACAGAACAAAATTGCTTATGTAAATGAAAAGGGCTTGTGAAGATCAGCACTCAAAATAGTATCAAAGCTATAACTAAGAAGCATAAGACCAAGGAAAACAGAAACTGCAAGCAAATCAATATAAAGAAAAATAAAAGCAGAAATTATCATAAACAGGCCCTTAATTAGTACAATCTAAAACTTCAGGTTTCATAAAGAAAATCTATTCTTTTCTTGCCAAGAAATTTCAATACAGTGTCATTGAATATTGTCAAGAATGCAAAGACTATTCAAAGGCCATTTGAAAGTAATCCCACACGAAGCGGGACACTAAGAGCTCTCCAACTTACTAGGCCAATAGACATGCTAAAATTTGTTCCATTTAGTGCCACAAGAAAACCTAGACACTGATCGAGAGTTCGCATGTGAAAACGCAAGCAAAGCTAACGACTGGGCAACACAAATTCAAAGGGACATAATAAACCTAGACACTGATCGAGAGTTCGCATGTGAAAACGCAAGCAAAGCTAACAACTGGGCAACACAAATTCAAAGGGACGTAATAATAAAGAGGAAACAGGTAAGGGAAAAAACATAAGAAAAATGAGGGCAAAGTGAAGAAGGATACGGTGTGCGAGAGTGCCTATCCCTGGAGTTTACTGCTAAAGGATTGGAGGAGAGTATTGATTGAACCGCAATCAGGTCCCCGGATCTCGCCGCCGCGTGGAGGTCTGCGCCGTCTCCTCCGCCTGTTCCCATTTTTTCGTGTCCTCTCGCAAATTCTTAACGGTCTCTCTCCTCTTCTGCGAGTAACAACTTTAAGGTTACGAAGTCGGCTTATTTTTCTATGCAACTGTTGGAAGATGGGTTTCACACCGTCTAGATTTTCTGTCTAATTTTATGGTGTTATATTGTATCTAATGAATCTCAGTTATTTATTTATGTGGATTCTATATGACCTCCACATTAATAAATATAGAGTCTGCATAAATGAATAGTTGAGATTCACTGGACACAATAAGAAACCATAAAACTGTACAAAGGAACTGATTTTGTTTCATTATATTGCAATCGTGATATTTATATATCAAAATAATTTTTTATTACTCTTTTAAATATCATTGTTATAAGCTCTTAGTTAACATAAATGCTATCTTCAATGGTTACAGGATGACCGTTCTCATTTTCATGTGTCACTAGCATAAAGAAATGGGCAATAAATGAATATAGATGGAGAGAAATACAAGGTGACATACAGAAACGAACACAGGTGAATTGATCACATCTTCAATATATTCTCATATGATTAATAGACACGATCTATTTATAAACTTTCTCTTTAGCGATAAAATAATTTAATTCTATATGTTTAATGCATTTTGAATATTTATTGTTCTTGAAAAAGATCATTTACTAAATTATTACGATAAAATTTTAACATTTTAGTGATGATGTTAACAACTCTTAAGTCAGATTAAATTCCACAAATGTAATGTATAAACTGTAATTTTAAAATATGCCACAAACTCTAATTCGATAATTGATGAAGCAATATTAGACTCTTTATCACTCTTTCATGATATTTGCTTCATTCGCTAAAAGAAACATATAACTAAATGTTAATTTTTTGCTATCCAGACACTTTAAGATGATAAGATTTTAAATTCATGAGCATACAGTTATTTGTTCCTTGCAATAACATAAATACTTTTTTGGTAGCTTTTCAATAAATAGTTTTAGGGTTGCTTTGATATTTGTTTATATTGATTTTGTGAGGGCTGAAGTGGTTAAAACAAAAAAATTCTAAACCAACAAGAACTCAAAGGATCTTGTCATGCAACCCATTTAAATACCAAAAAAACATATAGTGAAATCATGTACACTATTATACCTTGAACTTGGTCTCCAAACTAAATAGAATATCTCACGACTATGTCTCCTTCCTCATGTTTGTCTCTTCTTGCTTACAATTGTGTTTCCTTTGCATCAAGTGAGATGCATTCTAAGGTATCCATCAAAGATTGATTAGAAGACCCAAAGGTTCCTAAAATTAGATGGTGTTTTAATGGGTTATCGTTGATCCTAAAATTTCCAAAAATAAACCATTTAAATGGGAATTTGTTACTCAATAAATAAGCTACATGGCAAAGCTTTTGGTTCTTGTTAGATGGAAGAAGAAAATCGCAGGTTTGGAAGAAGACAAAAGAGAAAAATGAAAAATTGAAACCGTGAAGAGAGGAAGATGTAAAGAAACAACATCAACTCTTTTTCAAAAATCATAAATATGAAAATCCCTTCTTACTTTTTTGACAAAACTAGGGTTAAAAGGGTTTCTTGAAAAAGTCTCAAATGCTCTTATTTAAAAGAAACAAATTAACAAAGCATAAGGTCAAAATTCACGAGGGTTTAAACATATTCTTATGTTATTTGCATGGACAACCTATGTCCTTATAAATCTGGCATTGTAACTTTCATTTAATTGCCATTTTGTCACTTTGCCACTTTGTCATTTAATCTCATGCTTCAAAATAATTAAGCATTTGACCCAATTGCCGTATAACTATACCATATAATTATATATGTATTTTTTTGATGAGCAATAAATTTATAGGATATGTCATACATATCAAATAAATTTATCTAGGATTAAATCTGTTATCTAAAAATAATTTTAGATACCATATGACGACCAAAATAATTTTAACACTTAAAAATTGATTTTATCGTCAAATTCATATCTCCATATGATTTACTAGAATAATTTCCTTTTTCTAATCAAATCTTTTCTAGTGTAACCCATAGTTTTCAAACCCGGACCGGAGCGGTCGGTCCGACCGGTGACCGGTCGGTGGTCCGGTCCGGTTTATCCTTCAAAATCGGTTATAAATTGACCCAGTCTGAACTGGTCAAAACCGGTCAATTGATAATTTTTTTTATTTTTTTATTTTTTATTTTTTAAATATTTTTTAAATATTTTTAATATTATATATAATTAAATATAATTATTGCATAATTATTACGTCACACCGGTTCGACCAATGGTTGAACCGGTCAAATCGGTGACCATGGGTGTAACCCATTGGGATCCATGTCATATTGACAATAGAATTAAAACTCCTTTTAATTCTATACATCATAAGCAGTATATAGCAAAATAAATTATAATTACTCAAATGACATAGATGATAAGTATTAGACACAAATCACGATCCCCAAGCAAAATTTGTCAATGTCAACTTTCTTGTCTCATAATATCCTAAATAAATGCAAGATTAGAATATATCATTCCTGCCAATTTATTCCTTCTTGATTTTCAAAGTAAATTGTAAGTATGATTAACTCCTTAATCTTATTGCATGCATACAATATTACTTTATCAAGGGCTCATAGATATTATTGCTCATATCTTATACGAGGGATGACAATATTTTTGATGAACATTTATCTTCTATACAAGTCATGCACACTGTGGCATTATCTGTATAGCTACCTATTACGGTTAGCATTAGACAATGCCAACAAATACTCATTTTTCATGTAAGGAAATGAACATCTCATACCATAGAATTCACGACACATATGAAACATTGATGACATAAACACAATCCTAATAATGTCTCCTTTAAGGTCTATCGAATACCATAATCTCCATTATATATCTGTGTGATTAAATCGATAACTCCTTATTGAACGATTTGCAGAACATCACCATCATTTAATCCACACACTAATCTTTTAGTGGTTAATTAATATTCCATGTTAATTACCAAGATTAGCAACATTTCAAAGTAATCATTGTTTTTTATTATAGAGTTTTACAATTGGAGTCCTCAACTCGAATAATCTATAAATAATGAGAACTCATGGAAAAAAACGATATAAATCATTTAATTTATGAACATAACTGTTATAATACAACCATCCAATGATTGATTTCTAGATCATAACACTAACAATTTAACATCTCATTCGTGAAATTAATACACAATCTTGTGTAAGTTTGTAAATACATCAAATTGCCCACAACCATAGTATAAGGAATTGATTCCATCCAATTTCATTCTACATTATTGTTTGGACATTGCATGAAACTATATTTATTCTCTATTTGAATAGGAACAATACATATTGAAAGTTTGTCCATATTAAATCTCTCTAAAATTCTTTCAATATAAGATCTATGAGATAACCCTAATAATCCTAAATAATTTATTAAAAAAATTCAATTATTATCACATAAGATGTCTCTCATATATCTTTCATCTCAAAATTATCGTAGATAAAAATCTTTTCTCACAGGTAATATGCTTAAATCATTAGCAACAAGTAAGTTATTATCAATATATAAAACTAGGAACCCAAACTTACTCTCACTAATATTTTAGTTTATACACAAATTAACAATAGTTTTTCAAAAACTAAGAGATGTTATAATATAATTGAACTTAAGGTACCATCGTCAAAAGGCTTGTTTAAGACTATATATTTACTCCCTAAGTTTACACACCATTTGACCTTTTATTAAAAAACCTTCAGGTTGGGCTATAAATATATCATCCTCAATATTCTCTTGATTTTCATTTGGCACAACTCTGAATTATACTGAGCCACCAATATCATTACAAGCCTTGATGGGTCTTTCTTTAAGACAAGTGAAAAATGTTTCTTTAATCAATATCACCTTTTTTAGTATAACCTTTGATAACAAATCTCATTTTATATCATTCAACATAGCCATTTATGTCATGTTTAGTTTAAAAACCCCCACTTACACTTAAGTTGCCAACAACCTTTTGACAATTTATCAAGAACCCAAAATTTTGTTGTTTTTCATGAATTTTAATTCATCTTTCGTAACATCAATCCACTTTAGACTCTGCACATTCTGTGCCTTATGAAAACGAAACTAGATCTTTATTGATTCGAATTTAAACAATTAACTCTTGTAAATAAACTATACAATCATTCAAAATTTCCTTTCTCTTTAAGATCTTCTCAAAGGTATTATTTCTTGTAGTTTATATACAGCATATGATTATAAGTTAGTGTTTTACATATGACATATGTATTCCTTTAGTCAAATATTGTTCAACATTGTCTAATTATTAATCACTAGAATAATATTTGGAACAACTGTAAATGAATGAGTCTTAATGAACATAGGAACATTTACCTTTACTTTTTTTATACCTATATTTTTTGTTCATTACCCCCACTGACTTTACCATTCTTAGTTAATCTAGCATTTCCATAATTCTAGGACCGTGATTTAAATAAAACCTAAATCGTTTGGATTTCTCTAAGTAACTTATAATGTAACTACCAATAATTCTATAATATAATTTCCTTTCATGTGGATAAAATCCTTATCTTTGCTGGGCAATCCTAAATAAACAAATGTCTCAAACTAGGTCTCTTTTCAGTCTATAGTTGAAAAGAAGTTATTGGAACTATCTAACTATAGACCTTGTTTAATAAATACATAATAGTTTTAAAGACATGCATCTACAAATATTTAGGTAATAATGAGTTACTCATTATGCAATTAATTAAATCCACCAATGTCCTAATTATGCTGACTCATAATGTTTCCTGTAGTATTCAACCTCTTTGTGATATAACTTTTACCTTTTTTTGTCTAATTGCCTTTTTAACCTTAATAATATATACCTCAAAGGCATCCATTATTTGAGATTTTCTCTCAGCCAAATAAACATAATCCTATAGCAAGAAGTTATGATAAAAGTAATGAAATATTTTTCTCAACCAAAGATTGAACATTGAAAGGCTCATAAATTTCAATATATGTAATATCAAGAAATTGAATGTTTCTTGTGAGTCCTTTCTTATTATATTTGTTTAGCTTCCCCTCGATGCAATCCACTCATATCCTTAGATCAACAAAATCTAAATTTAGAAAAATCTCTGTCTTTACTAATTTTTCTATCATTTCCTTGAATAAATGATCTAAGTGTCTATACCACAAATAAGTGGATTTTTTATTTGACACATTACATTTTGTTATAACATTACCATGAACAACAACCAAACACAATGATTAAGAACCCTGACCGGTTCAACTGGTTTAACCATAAAAATCTTAAATCGTCCAATTTTTTGATTCGGTTTTTAACTTTTAAATTTGACTTTTTAAATAATTTTTATTATTAAAAACTAATCACTTTATTAATTAATTAGTCAATTTTTGTAAATTAATAAGTTCTTATAAATCAAAATAAATCAATTAATGTTCATTTACTAATATATTTTTTCAATTAAACTTCAAATTCTTTGATAGATAAAGACAAACTTCTTCAATCATATTTCAAAATTTTTAATTTTATTTAATCTTTAGTCGGTTTAATGATAATGTAATACCGATTGACCCTTTTAGGCGTTAAATCTCTTGTCTTATCGGTTTAACTTTCAGTCAGATTTTTAAAACATTGTAATTCACGTTGAGTTTAAGAATGTTATTTTGTTTAAAGAAAAATTCAAAAAAAATCGAGATGTTTAGCATTAACAAGCTTATAAAGGATAAAAGTTTTCTATTCATAATTATTTACATTAATATAGATGACAACGAATGTTATTAATATATGAAAACCAAAGTTAATATTTGTAATTAATAGAGATAACAATAGGCTAGTCCAGGTCCCGCAGCCCAAGCCCAATTATAGCTGATTTATTTTTTTTAAAAAAAAGTTCAAACGGGTAACAACAAATATCTCTTCTTTAACTTAGTTAACGGGTAACAACAGAGATCTCTTATGTGAATTGAAATTCGTTTTTTATATTCTTGGTAGAATTTCGGAGGGATTGAAACCTACGTAGTGAGTGGATTTGTGAAATCCTAACAAGTTGAGTATGAACTATGAAGCCCCACGATAAACCCCTTAGTCCTTGCTACCAGATTTTGTTTCTATTCCTTCAGTACTTTGCGCGGATACGAAGTCAAAGCCCATGGACTTTGCGCGGGAGGTAGTAGACGAAGGGGGGTTTCCAATGCACTAACAATTAACTCAAACATAATGCCTGTTTCGTTCAGCTTTTGAAGACTCCAAAAGTACTTTTTTCTACCGCAAAAGCTATTTTTGGGATGACAAATTATTGTTTGTCACAACCATTTGCTTGATGTAAGTCCAGTTCACGAGGAAAAGGATAGATACATTGTTGAAAACATACATGTGACATCATCAAATAGTGTAAAATCCTGATTACACGGAATGAATCAATATATGAACACAGGCAACTTCATAGCAAATGTTTTGGCTTCATATTCTACAGTTGGCCGCTGCGTGAAAGAGCAAGAGCATCAGCAAAATGCATCGTATTATTTGTATGTGTCTAGGTTGGATCAGTCTACTTACTGCAATACACAAACTGGTTCAGATCAAGGGTAACCCTGCCTTGCTTAGCTGTATCAAATGCATTGAAAAGATTCCTGGAATGACCACAATGTGAAATCGTTAACGAAATAGAAGAACAATTTAAATGGTAGCTTCCAAGAATAATGCAATATATGCCTGCTCAAGTAGCTCCCAGTGGAGAACGAACTCGTGTTTATTTCATGAAATTGATGTCGAATCATTTGTTTGATCAAACATGAAAATCAACATGAAATTGATTTTATGCAATCCTAAAATACAATTATGTATTATGAACTACTAAAATATCTCTTAGTCGTAAATGGTTTAGAGTCTAATATTTAAGGAATACCAACCGAGCAGACTGCAAAAAGATACTAAGAGATATAAATTTATCCAGACGGAATCTCCCGCTCTTCTTATCATCAAAGCTCTGTAGAATAAAGCCAATATTTAATTGTTAAGTTAGATAAAAAGTGTTTAATACTACGCATACATAAATCAATGCGGAATCAACAGAGAGTCGGTCTTCACTATTAGGATGGTAAATCGTAGATCATTCAACAGACTAGATGAAAAAACAAATCTCAAAGAGCATCAGTCTAGATAGTTAACAACTGAATGTTACTATGCAGTACATCTTTGCAACATAAGTGTATAATGGCATCTGAGAGCACAGAAGTAAAAGCCTCACCTCACAAACAGTGTAAAAAGCAGGAGTGTCCAGTGAGAAACCAATTTTCACCAATGCCTGAAATCAACATTCAACATTTCAAAATGAATGAACAAAAGAAGAACATGTGGATGAAGGATGAGGATTAGAATCGGTTTCAATTCTTGAGTTCAAATATATGTATCTAGGCATGGACAAAGAACAGTGATGAGAAAAACAAAACAAATATAAGTGCTGAAGAACTTTGTCAAAATATATGCACTGGCTTCAAAGAGTAATCAGAAAAGTGTAAATTTTCAGAAAATACCTCATATACATCATCAGGAACTAGATATCCACGACCCCTGTTTCAAGACAAACCAGGCTGTTAAAAAGAATTTAACCTCAACTGCTTGAAACTTGGATAACAGTACAGAGGCATAAGTGCATGATCATAACACAAGTCAAAGATTGGAATGAAGAAAAGAATATGAACCCGAAGTCAAAATACCTACTCACAAATTTACAATCTAAATTATTGCATTTCTGCAAGAAAATGATCTGCAAGTATGTTTTCAAAATACATCGATCCTAACTGTAATTCATCAGGAACTGCAGTCCAGTAAAGAACTGTATCACGTTAAACTAACATAGAAGTGCTAACATATATCGATCCTAACTGGACATATTTATGTTTTACGAGCACCGTCCAACTTAATCAACTTTCTCTAGCAATGGGCAACATCATCATAAACCCCATCAACTAGACAAACATACCAATCCTTATCAACTAACACAATAACGCATCACTAGTACAAAGAGGAGAACAAATCACCTCTCTAAGTCTGAGAACGCCCGTTGGACCTGTAACAGTAGAATAACAGATAAAATGGACCTAATAATTTTAATGCATACAAGTAAAATAATGATAAGAAGCAATCAACTGACTGACCTTTATAAGGAATTTGTTGAGAGCAATGAATTCTGCAGACAATGGGGAAAATAATCAAAACCCATCCGAAGCTCCTAAAGCTAAAACGGTACGAAGTAAAGGAATTGAAATTTACCGTCAAAACTCATAGTTCCATTCTTATCAAAGTCATACATCCTGTCCCAACAAATAATCAACTTAGTACAGACCACAAAACGCGAACAAGAAGAGGAGAAGTGAAGTGAAACCTGATCATTTGTTGCACAATTGATAGAGGGAATTCGAGGTTTCCAACAGCCAAAGCGCTCTGATCACCAAACCCACAGGAGAGATTGATCAAGAAAAGCCCTCGCATACACTCACATATAATATATATATAGAGAGAGAGAGAGAGAGAGTACTTTTAGCTGAGTGGCAGTGATGCTTCCGGTTCCGTCTGAGTCAACCCGGTCGAACCACTCCCTCAGAATTGCCGTGTTCTCCATTTTCGATTCTTCGCTGCAAATAATACGGAACCCGCCGTGTTGTTGCCTTTTCTCTGAGCGGTCAACGGTGTCGTTCCATGACCGAGGAACTTTGATGATGGCAGCAATAGCCTGGAAATTTGCTGGCACGTTCAAATTGGTCCACATCACTTTCTTAAATTTCTTATCGACAAAATTAAGTAAAATCACAGTATTTTAATTTGGTTTTCAGATCGAAATTAACATATTGATTGGATTGAATCTAAAATTTAAATCATAAAAAACATATTGATTTGATTTGAACTTTTTGGTCTATCCAACAATTTGATTGGCTCTTCTTTTTTTTTAATTTAAAAGGAAAGAACATACATATTATATGATTATTTGAGGGAAACAACCCTAATATATCTTCTAAAAGGATTGAGTGACACACAATAAGTGTAGTATCAAAAATAGTAATTCCAAAATCAAAATATTCTGCAAAGTTCGAAAGCCAGTTTGCACATCTATTGCTCTCTCGATAGATATATCGATGTACAATAGTCCAGTTTCGAGTAAACAATTCGTTAATAGCCATGACTAGAGGATTGAGAGCCCTTGATTGGATAGTCGAGAAGACAGGATATTCAGAATCACTATGAAGTCCACTTCTAGTTAGATCCGACGATAACTCATATTCTAAGCGAGTGTGAGCCTAAAAAAAACTCCTCAAAGTTTTGCAGACACAGAGGAACACCAGCTTAGATTCTGGATGAAGCCTCTAAGCCAACTGCCTGTACTATCACGTATAAGGCCCCCTGATGTGACTGAGTATGAGGATCGTTTACATGCTCCATCCGTATTTCATTTTACCCACCCAGTAGGAGGTTTGCATTATTCAATAAGGTGCTCTTGTCAAGACTGATAACCGATATCCGCTCTACTTTGCCAGACGAACAACTGGTAGATCTGGTGAGCATATGTCAAAATGTTGTAGACTAGTGAGGATGACCAATTGAAATGATCATTAAAAAGAGTCATATTTCTCCAAGTCAAAAGAAACCAACAATTAGTATAGAAAAGAATCAACCAATCATACCCTTGTACTAGTTGGTGGTGTTGGAGATTTCTAATAAGCCACTCTCAAGTTGGCACAGTAAAAAAAGTCAGCTGAAACTATTTTCCATGCATAGGTTTCGTTTTGTAAACAGCCGAGTAGCTGATTTTTAGCGGCTTCTAAACTTTTAATTCATTTATTTATAAATTATAAAAAATTAAATTAAATTAAATTATTATTATTATTATTAGTCTGCATGTCATATTAATGCAATATTAAGCATCTTGTATATTTATGATAAATTTTTTTTACAAAGAATGCTTGAAAAATGCAAATAAATTATACAATATATTATAGATGGAATAATTTATTTTTATTTCAACAAGTTATTTTAATTTCTCAAAATTAAAATTTTGACAAAGATATATTAATTTGAAATGTTTATCTATAAAAATATTTGTTCTTTATTAGAATAAATTAGTTTTAGTAACATATAATTTCTTAGATACTACTATTTAATTATTTTTCAACATCAACTTATATGATAAAATAGGATTAAAATAAATATGAATAATAAAGTTTCAATTAATACGATAATATAATATATTAACTTTCATAATACATAAACACATAATAAGAATTTGTTATGTAATATAAATCTAATTCAAAAGATATTAATTTTTGGGTTAATTACCAAAAAAGATCAAACTTTCGTCAATTTTTCAATTATAACTCGAATTTTAAAAAGTGGCAATAAAATGCCTAAACTTTCAATTTTTTCAATTATAACCCAAATTTTAAAAGGTAATAATAAAATGTTCAAACTTTCAATTTTTTTCAATGTTAGTCCGATGTTAGTGTTTTTGGTAAGTTTGCTGACGCAATTTGTCACGTATTTCAGAAACATTAATTATTAATACATGTTAGCTAAAATTAACACAACAAATGATGATTAATGAAACGACATCATTTTATCACATAATTAAAAGACGTCATTATTTAAAAATGACATAACTCAGATTATGCAGCCTTAACGACTTTTTGCTTTAATTTCAGCTTTCCCTTCGTTTTTAATTTGTTCTCTTGACGCCTTCATTCTTCAGCTTTCAGATTATGTAGCTTCAATGATCTCGCACTAAGAACATCGAAAAACAAACTAAAAACGAAGAGTTTATTGATGCAGTATGCTGTAATGCAAGAGTAGTCTCAGATGTCAAAAGAGCACACAATAAACAAAGGGCTAAGGTATTGGCCTCCAAAATTTTTCTTATTATTTTTATTGAGTTAGACATGACTTAAATAAATTATGAGGACATGATATATTAGTTTTGGAATTAATTGTTATATTATGTCAAGGTTATTAGGATTTTATTTCATAGGTTAATTGCATTAAGGTAGTAAGATCGTATGAAAGGCATTTTTGGAAGACTACTTAAGGTTAAAAGAATCTAAGCTTATAAGGAAGGGTAAAAAAAGACTTTACACACTCATTAAGGGTATTATAGGAAAAAGGGAAATGTTGACTTGCTTTTTAAGAAGGAAAAAACGAAAATAGAAGGGAGAAGAAGAGAGAAGTATCGTGAGAAGCTAAAGAGAGAGGAAGAGAAGAGAAGAAGGAAAATCGTGGGAAGCATGGAAGGAAGAAGAAAGAAAAAGAAAAAGAAGAGAAAATCAATTTGTTAGAAGTAAGTCTTCATCTTTCTTCTTGCTAGGTTCAAAAAGGGATTAAATAGAGAATAAGGGTTGTGTTGGGAATGAAGAAAGAAAGAAGAGAAAGATGAAACCATCTTGATTTTGGATTTCTAAGCTAGGTTTTTGGTTTTTTAGCTTAGATGAACTATGAGTAGGTTAGGTTTAAGTTCAATTTTAGCATTTTTGATTTGTAAAGTTGTATGAATTTACATGTGAGTGTGGATTGAATGAGAAAATTGGTTTGTTATAGGAAACCAATAGAACCCTATCAAGAGTAAGAGGAAAGACAACTTTGAGTTTGGATTTTTACACGCCAATTAGGTAGGTTTCATGTGTATAATTGAGTATTGAGCCATGAATGTTTTTTTTAAAGCAAGAAAATGAAATGATTTCAAATTGTTTCGTAATTGTTACATTATTGCTTTGAATAACTTGAGAAATTGTTATATGTTTGGTATATGAATTTGATAGAAATACATGTGATATATTTCATGTTCATGGACAATTGTATTTATGAAATATGCCTTTGTGACAATATGTTAAGAAAATCATGTTTTCGAAAAAGTGTCATTTTGGGCAAACTATTTTCAAGTCATGAAATACATGTTATGTGGGCTTGTGGTAGTCTCCTAAATTAAGTCAAGTGCAGTTTGACCAAAGACTTTTCCTGTCTGTCCGCAAGTGACACAGAGCTCCTTCATGGACTCCCCTAAGCTCACTACTACACAAGACCATTATACGAATTGCGATAGTACGTTCTGTTCATAACTATACATGACCATCATGTGGAAATATATAGTATGTTCTGTTTTAGACTACCCAAACCATTCTGATGTGCTTATGTATTTATGATTTTGTAAACAAGTTGATGAATGCATAAATTGTGTTGTTTGTAAATTGGATTATATGATGAGAATTTGACAAACATGTGCTTTATAAATTCAATATGAATTTTTCAAGGTTTTGCTTATTTCTCCGTTATAAATTTGTTATCTGCGAGCTTTTAAGCTCACCCCCACTCTCCTTCCCCTATTCAAGTGATAAACAAGAGATCGAGTAAAAGTGAGTCAAGGCATCACCACGAATTTGCATGTTTTGTTTTATTTTGGAGTAATTTATGTAAAATAAGGCTGTAGTTGCATTTTGAGCAATTATCATTCAAGTTTCTTGTGTATTTTGGAGATTTTGTGAAAGGATGTATTGTGGCATGAGACGTCATTAAAGCTTTATAAACACTTTTCTTATGATGTTAATGAAATATGAATTGTGTATGGATGATGTTGAGTTGAAATTAGGTATACTTGAAGTTATCAACTTGAGATGATGAATCTTGGACATGAATTATTGTTATACATATAAGTGATATATTATGGAAAAGAAAGATAGGATTTTTGTGAATGATGAGAATTGTTTGCCAGTGGCGAGTCAAATGAGTATAGATTAGAGAGTTTAATGAAATAATATTGGTTGTTGAATGGTTATGCTCAAGACATTCCAAGTTCCATAGGGGTAAAATTCGTGTTCTAAATTAAGGAGAAAATCTGTATTAATCTATGTAGAATGTAGCTTATCTTTCTAGCTTTTCAAAGATATAAAATATGAAATTTTTGGATATCGAAATTAAGAGATATGATCATTATAATTTGGTAATGTTGCGTAGGATGTATACACGGAGCAATTATGGTATACGGAGTGATATCGCACTAAGAGAGTTGGATTTGGAAAGAATATGAGTGAGAGGGGTGTTAGAATAGATATAGGATCCATTAGAGAGGTATTGGAGAGTGAAATTTTTGTAAAAACCCGAAGGTTAAACGGTCAAGCTATGTAAAATAAACACTGTCCGTGTATTCCAGTAATGAAAAGGCCACCAGACCTATGGGTTATAGGGTCTACCCGTGTAGTTTCACACGGCCTGTGTTTTGACACTCAAATTGATAAAATATCTTTTTTGAGTCTTCATGAAAGTTATAGATCTAGAAGTCCTATTCAAAACCATTTTAAGGTGACATTAATCCAACATTTCTAGCGAAAGTTATGCTAATTGTCCCGAAACAGGTCTAATATGATTGAAGACAAATGCATGTTTGATTCTTTTGGCCATAACTTTATCATCCGACCTCCAAATAAAGTGATTTTTGAGCTATTAGATTCCTAACACATTTTTCTATCTCTCCATAAAATTTTATAGCTTTTGGTCTTGATTTGAAAAAGATTGATGGAAAGAAAGTGAGAAATCGGTTGTGAGAGCATGGCTGAGTTATAAACATACTTTAGTTTTTTTAAGCATATCTTGATCTATAGAACTCTAAATGAGATGATTTTTATTTCAAAATGAACTAGAGACATGGAGCTACAATTATTCTGAAAAAGTTAATTTGTGATTTTGGTGTTTGACTGGTGGGGACACGTCACTCTTGTAAGGTGATGGCTAATGAGGGTTCAAGGAAATAACCCTTTAGGATAATACATTCACATTTTATGACTTCGAATGTTAGGCTCTGGAAACGAGATCCAAAATGAGGATTAAGGATTGAGGAAGAACAACAGATAATGTCGGGCTAGAATTGAAAAAAATCAAAAATTTGAAAATTTTATTATCACTTTTTAAGTTTGAGCTATAATTGAAACAAACTGAAAGCTTAAGTTTTTAATTGCTACTTTTTAAAGTTAGAATTGTAATGAAAAAATTGATGAAAATTTGAGTTTTTTTTAGTAATTAACCCTTAAATTTTTAAGACTTATCTCACTTAAATATTTTTTAATTTGATAAATTAAATTTTATCTTAAAAATTGGAGAAAAGATAAGAAATTTAAAGTTTAAAAATTGATTAATTTACTAAAATTGTTTAATAGAAATTATAGAAAAATATTTTATTAAATTTTTAAAAATTGATCAATTTTATTTATTTATTTTTTGTTTGTTTGTTTGTTTATTTATTTATTTATTTATTTATTTATTTATTATTATTATTATTATTATTATTATTATATGTTCTATGTTTTTTATTAAATTGATA
>JANTNU010000001.1:15840994-15867971 GCA_024752395.1 Erythroxylum havanense
AAATAAACCGAAATTATCCACTAATATACTCAAGTTAATCAAACTAAGGCATAAT
Organism: Erythroxylum havanense; assembly: GCA_024752395.1. Lineage (NCBI taxonomy): Eukaryota > Viridiplantae > Streptophyta > Magnoliopsida > Malpighiales > Erythroxylaceae > Erythroxylum > Erythroxylum havanense. The sequence goes on from JANTNU010000001.1 coordinate 15,841,050, forward strand.
CACGCAATTAGCACAATTCACGATTAATGACATCATAAAAAAAAATTCGGGGCCTAACATATGATATAGGTTCATCATTCAATATTTCACAGTCTTACTATTATCAACCAACGGTGGATGCAATAGCCTCTTACAGTTTGGATATAAAGCTCCTTCGATCGATGTTCTATTTCTAAAATTAGAAGTTGTTTGGTAAAAAGAAGAGTGAATTAGGTTACTTAAGGATGTTCAATTATGCGTGATGGTTGGACAAATAGGAGACAAGAGCCTATTATTAAGTTTTTGGTTCATCATTCAATATTTCACAGCATTACTGTTATCAACCAACGGTGGATACAATAGTCTCTTACAGTCAAGGATATAAAGCTCCTTCGATCGATGACTTAAGAAGAAAACTTTTGAGTTGTTCTATTTCTAAAATTAGAAGTTATTTGGCAAAAAAAAGAGTGAATTAGGCTAATTATGGATGTTCAATTATGCATGATGGCTGGACAAATAGGAGATAAGAGCCTATTATTAATTTTTTTGTTCATTCTATAAATGGCTCCAAGTTTTTAAAATATATTGATGCATCTAGCCTTATTAGGAATATTGAGACATTGTTTGCGATATTTGATGAAGTTGTGAATGAAGCAGGGTCAGAAAACAATGTTCAGTTTATTACTGACAATGATTCTGCTTATAAAATAGTAGGAAAGAGTTAAAAAATACATATAATTCTTTTTTAGACTCCTTGTGCTGCACATTACATTGACCTAATGCTGGAGAATATAGCTTATCCTAGGTATATTCATGTTATTGATGAAACTACGCAGAAAGCAAAAAAGGTGATCAAGTTTATCTATAATCGTGCATGAGTTTTGAATTTGATGAGAAAGGAATTTACCAATGGTAGGAATTTGTGTTGTCCTGGTGTGACAAGATTTGTAACAAATTTCTTATCACTTTAGTTTTTTGTTTCGATGAAGAAAGAGTTAAGACAAATGTTTACAAGTGATAAGTGAGTTGCATCTCAACATGCTAGGTCTAATGCCAGATTGGAGGTTTCTAGCATTTTATTGGAAGATAGAAAATTTAGGTCTCAATGTCAATCTGTTATAACAGTTTGTGAGTCTTTAGTGAGGGTGTTTTGATTGGTTGATAGTAAAAAAAAGCTAACAATGGGTTATTTTTTGGATGCTATGGAAAGAGTAAAGGAAGCAATCAAGGCCAATCTGAAACATAGGTCTTCTTTGTATACACCGTATCATTCAATCATCAATGAGAGATGAGAAAGACAATTTGCTTCTCCTTTGTTTAAAGTTAGTACATTTTTTAATCAGAGTGTATAATTTCAGACTGGATTTTACAAAGAAAGTTGAAGTCAGAAAAGGAATGTTATTCACTATTACAACAATTATTGGACATGAAATGATGCAAGATCTTTTAAGCTCACTAATAGAGTTTTATAAGCTGTCTTCTAGAGATTTTGGATTGCCGACTTCTATGCGACAAAAAAACAAAATTTTTTCCAGGTATTAACTATTTTTTTATTTGTTGGAAATTAATTATCACTTTATTTTATTTGTAACACTACTTTTGCTATCTTACGATTTACAGTATCTTAGTGGGATCAATTCAGAAGTGGTGTTCTAGAATTACAAAGATTTACAATTCGAATTTTAAGTCAATGTGTGAGTGTAACAGACTATGAACAAATCCATTATAAGAAAATGAATTGATTGGAGCTCACAAAATTAAATAATTTGGTATTCGTTCATACATTTTAAAGCTTCGGGAAAGGTATATTATTATCATTAATTGATTTCAATATAATTTCTTATAATTTTCTAATAATTAAAATTTATTATTTATTATAAATTTTAATAGTATAAGTAGTTCATCATATCTAATATCTATTGATAATATTGATCTTATTGCTGATTGGGTTTTTGAAGAGCCGGATTTAATAGATGTGAATGATTTGTACGATACTCTTGGTTAGGAAAGCATTAACATGTCATTTGGTGCATTGAATTTGAATGATAACGATGATGAGTCTCCCCTTAATGATGAAGATTTTGTACCAAGTGATAATTGAGGTCAATGTAGTTATAACAGATATCCTCCCATAAACGATTGAATGAAGTTCCAAGTTTTCGTTTTTCATATTTTTTTAATTTTACTTATATTTGATGTATATGTTAAATTCTATATAAATAATATAATTGTAAATATTTTTGTTATAGGTTTCACTTTTACTTGATTGGTTTCTTATCACGAACTCTTGTGGTAAATTGTAATAGTTTGATAGTTAAGGTTATTTATTATTATTTTTATTGGATATTTTGAAATTTTGATATAGTTATTATTTATTATAGGATAAAATTGTAATATTTTAAATACTTTGTATTATTCATAATTTTATATTTCTATGATGATAATTGTCTTTTTCACATTAATTGTGGTTATTATTTATATGTGAAATATTTAAAAATTATTGTTATTTCATATTAATTGTGGTTATTATTTATTATTATGATTTTTTAAAACAAGATTGATATAAACTTATAAAATATATAATACAACTGTACAATATGACAATGGACTATTTTGTAATTTCTAAAAAAATTCAGGGACTATTTTATAAATTTAAAAAATTATCTGAAAGGGTATCCGATATCGATCGATACTGGTACAATATCGTATCAGAACTCAATCTGGTACCAAGTTCGGTACGGTATTCGTAACATTACTTTAGACCTGACATGTTAGTGAAATTTTACTAAGTGTTGTTGTTATTGTTGTAGTATTAAAATTCGAACTTTTCAAATAAGATTTAATATATAGAGACTAAAACGTTGGATGCAATAATGTTCTTTTTATAATTAAAAAATAATTTGAAGAGTTTAAGATTAAAATCACTTATTTTAATATAAAATTTGAAAAATCGGTTGAATGGTAACTCAACAATTTCCTTTTTTTATTGTTTTTCCAATTGAAGTAGAGAAAGTGAGATTCAACCAACTAGTATAACCTCAACTAATAATATTATCACTCTTTTCATAATAGACTTCACACCAACGTTAAAGTCCAATTTAAGCAATTTCTGATACGAGTAAATGATTCTCGGGCTACACATTTTCTTGGACGGTTGCAAGAGGTCACAGAAGCGAAGTAATTGTCAACTTTTGAGTAACACCCCAAAATATTTAAGGATGTTTTCTTCAATGTAGAATTGTACGTGTGTGCTTTCTAAGGCGCGTTTTGTAGTAATAATTGTAATCTTCTTTATATATATATATATTAGAAATAAGATGAGATGTATGTTAAAGAGAAAATTGAGTGGAATTTTAATTGTTAATTTATTTATCATTTTATTTTTTAATTAGAATATAAAATTTTAAAAATATTAACAAATTTTAGAAAATATCAATAGTTAAATGAATTAAAGTCAACAACGTAACTAGTTGTTTCTGTGACTTGAACTTGTGATATTATAGTTACAAATGAGCTAACAAACGTATTTTAATGATATAATAATTAAAATAATGGTGATTGATAAATCATAATTGAAATAGTAAATAACAACATAAAAACAATAATAATCTAGGAAAAATTTGACACCAATTGGCAATGTTATTGAAATATAATTTTTTTAAAGGTAAGAAAAATATTTTTTTTGAATGCTTGAATTTAACGATTAAAACTTGTTAGTATTGAAATTTAAATATCAATTAACTTATTAAAAAAATTCTACTAGCACAAATAAATGGATATTGAATTATATAAATTAAAAGAGGAAAATTTTGTAAGTTAAGTAACTTTAAATTAAAAAAATGTATTTTTAAAATTATAATTAGACAAATTATAGACTGAGTGTTCCGCCGTCGGCCCAATTAGTATTAGTAAATTACAGAGCCCAACTAAAGTTAATAGAATTTCCTTCAGGGCCTATTGAGCTTGGTCCATGTCGTTGAAAAGTCTGAAATAACTTCGGTTAAATAGTAAATACATTGAACTTTTCTTTTTTCATATTTTAAAATTTTGTTATTTATCTCTTATTGTTTAATTATCGCACAATTTATTTCAATATATTTCATTCACAGTTCAATGTAAATGATAAACTGAAATTTCAATGTTATATTGATTTGAATATAAAAAAAGAAGATAAAATTTAATAAAATATAACAAATAGAGTTATAATAATATTGAAATATAAAAATTAAGATAAAAACTATGTTAATATTATTGAGGGTGCCATTATATTTAATCCCAAATTTTTAATAAAATGTTAATTAACAGGTCTTACAAATTTGTAGACCGAAAAGATTATGAATAGTAAAGATTTCATTAGTCAAATAAATAAATTGCTAACAAAAATAATCTTTTAACGAAAAATTAAAGAAACCACTAAATTGAAAAAAAATTATAAAAGTTAAGTACTTTATGATTGATTATCTCTTAATGATAGGATAGTTGAATGTAATTTTAAATGTTGCAAGGTTTTAATTAGTTTGAATATATAATTATTGAATAATGTCGAGAGCAATAAATTTTTTACTCTATTGTTAATTTTTTTTGTCAAATACACAAATCTGAGAGATTTATCATTCTTTAATAAATAATTATTGACAATAACTATTTTATGATACATCATATTTTATTTATAATATTCAAGTTAAATAAAATTTTAAATTTAATATAAATTATATCAATTTAATGTATAAAAAATTTAATTTATTATAAATATAAGTGTAAACTATAATTAATGCAGGCCACCATATAATCAACCTTCATTATATTTAGGGATTTCAATAGTCAGGTCGGACCTAGGAAACGAGACAGCCCAAGATAAGCTTGAACTTGATTAAATCTTGTCATATTTGATATTTTTATAATAAAAAATAAAAAATAAAATCATTTTTTATAATACTCGTCGACTTGAGTAGTCCGAGCTCGAGGTCTAATTTTTTAGAAAATCCTAATCAATACTTGATACGAGGCTTGATAAATCTAGTTTAGCCTGTTGACCTTGGGTCGGGTTGGGATAGAGAGTTGACCTAATTGTCATCCCTAATTATATCACCACCAAATGCATAAAAATAATAAAATAAAAGATAAATAAAATATTTTAAATTTCTATTAAATTATTAGAGGAAAATCCCTCGTTAATTATTTAATATCTATCATACTCTTTGTTTAAGATTTGTTATTCAATTCAATTACATCACACTACTGAATACATAAATGGCATTTAGTATATTTAGATTTTTCGTAGATGTTTCAATAATATATTAAATGAAATAATAGAGGTATCTTGTAACCAGTGGCAATTGATTTTATTGGGATATAAAACACAGATCGTGGGGGAATAAATTATAATATTTGTTATGTTAAGGACTTACAATTTAATAATATATGAAATTTAAGGTTTATAAATTTAATTAATATTTTTAAAATTTAAAAAATTAATTAATATTAAATTTATCGTCATTATCATCATTATACCCGGTTTGCAGAATTTAGAGAGATTTAATAATACGCAATCTTACCTTTATATTATAAAGAAATAGTTTTTGATATATTTGCGTGTAGATGTGATAATAAAAGAATAGACTTGTGTGTAAATGTGACAATAAAAAAATAAAGCAGCAATCTTACCCCTATATTATAAAGAAACTGTTTTTAATATATTTACGTGTAGATGTGATAATAAAAGAATAGACTTGCGTGTAATTGTGACAATAAAAAAAATAACGCAAACAGTACATTATAAAAATTAAAGTTTAATTATAAAAAATGACGGAGAAATCTAGGCCACGTAGGTAGCACAGGATATGACTGCGAGCATCACGGCATCTTCACTGCACATACACAAAGCACGATAAATATCGACTTCAACACGCCATTGTTTGTGTAACGTTTCTCAACTGGGACTGCAATTCCGGATTCCGAAGAATGGGTTTGAAGGTGAGGTCAACTTTCAGTAATTCCTTTTCTTTCCTTTTTCAACATGCGTTAAAAGCAACAGTCATTCCGATCTCAATTTTGTTACCCCTTTTTGGTGGCGATTTGTCTGTGTTTGGCTTGTTTTCGTTTTGGTTTTTGTTTCTTTTATGATTGAAGTTTCCAGAGACTGATGCTTATTGGGTTAGATCTGATTATACTCCTGGGAATCGGTTAAAGTTGTGGTTGATGGGTCGGTCCCTTTTTGTTGAAACAAACATTGGTTTCTGATGTGTTTTTTTTTTTGCCGATTGATTTTCTCCAGTGCTGTCTGGGATTTGTGTTTTAAGCTGCATCTGATCGATCCCAGTTGCCGGTTTTGAATATCAGCTGCTTTTTTCTTTGTTTCTTGTTTGATCTCTATGTCACTTGTAGGGAGTTATAGTAGTTTTGTCTTGCTTCTAGTAGCAATGCTGACCATGGATGCAGGATGATGCATCTAATCAGCTGTTTCTTGGATTAAGGCTAAACATTAAACTGTAATCGCCAGCAGTAAATTAATACGATGCGTAGAATTTCTTGAGTCTGAGAATTGGTTTCTTTTTCCTCACAACTTATTGTTTTGATTCAGCCAGGAAAGCTTTTGATTGTATGGATAAGAATTTTCTCTTTACTGACAATGCCTTTGACTTTTACTTCAATTGGTAATTTGTCTTATAGACCTGTAAGAACAGCCTTGTGGAATTTGATTTGATACGAGTCTGACACTTGCATCTTGACAGATCTCCCGAAAGCGATCTGCTGAATAAAAGTGGAAGGAAATTGTAATTAACTTTATTGTGGTGTTATGCAGGAGGATTTTGAGGAACATGCCGAGAAAGCTAAGACCCTGCCAGAAAGCACAACAAATGAGAACAAGCTCATACTCTATGGGCTGTTTAAGCAAGCCACTGTTGGACCCGTGAACACCTGTTTGTTTCTAACTTCATGTTCTTCCTACCATTCTTGAATGTGAAAACTTATTTTGAGAAAGCTTATTCTAATTGCTAATATGATTTGTAGCTCGTCCTGGGATATTCAACTTGAGGGATAGAGCTAAGTGGGATGCCTGGAAGGCTGTTGAAGGTAATCATTTTGAGTTTTTTCTTATCAAATATCAGCTCAGTTACCTGTGAACTTGAAGTATTTTTTTTTCCCCTATTCAATTATGCTTTAGCACTAAGAGCAAGTTTACTTTTTGCAGGGAAATCCAAAGATGAAGCAATGAACGACTATATTGCTGAGGTTAAACAGTTGCAGGAAGAGGCTGCTGCTGCTGCCAAGTAATTATTCAAGCGTTTGTGTTTCCTCTAGCTGGTTGTGTTTGAAGTAGTTGAGAACAGTTCAACAATTTATCTGCACTGATACATGATCATTTATATTTCTGTCGTCTGTTTCGAGTTATTTGTACTGTGTATCTGTTCGTATTAAAGTGGATTCAAGTAAGGTTGGTGGGACGATTTCTTGTTAACCGATGCTAGTGTGCAAGCTGATCATTATTTGATCCATCTAGTGTCGTTTGGGTGACTTCATTGTTCCAAATTTCGCTATCAAATGGAGGAAAAAGTAAAATGATTTGTTTAATTGAATTCAACTTTTTCAGTAGTGATTTTGCTCAATTCCCCTTGCTTTTCTCCATCAATGCACATTAGTGCAAATTGGATGCAAGCCTTGGTTGAATGGTAGATTCCTTAGAAGAGACAAAAAGTCGTGTTGAAGCCAGTCAAGAGTTCGCCTTCAGATCCTCTGGCCCAGGTGCTCTGGCCTTACCCTGTGTCAGAGGATCTCAGCCATCTATTTAAGCTAAATGGCTGAGATCCTTTGGCACATGATAGGGCCAGAGCACCTGAGCCAGATCAGGTCTCCAAGAGTTCTATCACCAACTCAACCTAATACTTTTCTGATTGGTTCACAAGAAACCTATCTTCACCAACAATGAACAACCTCATCAGGATATATGAATTAAGCATATTAACCAGTGATCTCTCTTCCTCAATTATCATTCAGGATGGTGAGAAAACATGAAGAATCAGATCATGTCTACTATCTCAAGTAAGATGACTAATACAAACTAATCCTACCTTAAGCACCGTAAAATGACAAAAGCATTCATCGCATAGCAAGCCAACTCGTCTATTACTACTAACATCAAGGCTTAGATCAGCATATGCTTTATTTACAGAAACCAGCAAATAGAGAGTATCTATAGATCAGGATCTGATACTTGACAATAAGCAGGCTCTATTGAACGAAAGGATATCTAGAAATGTAATACTCCCTTGCACGGGAGGCACCATCTCTTGCCAGAATTCCTTCAAGATCTCCAATTATTCTTGCCAGCCATATTTCCATGTTTCTCTGGACTTCTTTTAAGTTGTTTCTAATTGTGTCAAACGATCGTCTCATGGTGATCTTGGCCTGGTTCCCCACCTCATCTCCATGATAACTATTCCCTACTTCAGTTTGCAGTGCCATCAGTTTCTGTCCAGTTTCAGCTGCACGTTGCTGAAGTCGAAATGCTTCGAGTAAAAAATCTGTCTGTCTTTGTGTTCGGAACTCTGGACTAAGAGTTGGTTCGCAGGGATCACTAACTTGCTGTAAAGACAAGGAAACTCTTTAAACAACAAACAGTATAACAGTCTAATGATGTTAATGCTAATAACCAATAGGTGGGAGCTCATGATCTTTGAATGCATTTGTCTATACGTCAAAAAGAAAAACAATAATCTTCTTTTAGCAATGAAAGTTTTTACCCACCATGTAGAAAATCAAGAGCTAATTCCAAAAATTCATTGATGGGGAGGGAAGAAGAGTTCGTGATCTACTTCTCTACCAATCTCTATCATCATCTTGATTTCCAACCATAAACCACATGGGAACGTAGATCTATTTGGTGAAGGTAGATGGGAATGGGATGACTTCTGAATTTTTAATGCATGACTGATCCAGTTTAAAGCAGGCTACCCATCTGAACCATATGCTACCATGTGGTATTGGCACACCAATGAATAGGAAACTACTTGCATGCCTTCCCTTTCTAAGAAAACTCATGTTCAGAAAACGACCAAACCATTTCTGGGAAATCACCTTTAGTTTTCAAAAGCATGAGAATCAGTCAAACACAACTAAGCAGCTTGTTTATATTATGGACGAATATATCTGAGCTAGATAATTTCTCAAACCATCCATGACAATAGCAGACAATTTACTAAGAGTAAATCATCCACAGCACAAAAGTAAACAGAAGAAGGTAATTGCACATTTACCATTCTTCTGCACAAATCGTCAATCTTCCCTGCAAGAGTTTGATATCTCTTCGTCTGCTTCCTCATTTGAGATGGAACCTTGACGAAATCAGCTTTGCCAACTTTTTCCAAATTCAGAAGTTCCTGTTCTAGTAATTTCAGTTTGGAGGAAACTCCTGTTGATTCACCATCTACCTTCCATGGTGATGCTCTTCTGAATGGGAAAATACATGCCACCCTTCGTTGGTTAATGCTTATTACATAAATATGGTTCAATAAAGGTACTCTAGAGCCAACTGATCTTACCTTGAGACGAAATGCTTCATATGGTAGATTGACTCAAGGGATTCATACTGTACATCCTGCATGAAAAAAATCTCTATTAAAAACAGAAAAAACACCTAAAGTCACATGAAAAGGACTCTCCAATAATGCACTCTGTAAAATAATATAAGTCAAAAGTCGAACCAATTCTTATAATCAGGTGTCAGAAATCAGCATGCAGCAGAACATATATGCACATACACGAACAAAAAGCAGACTAATCCGTACTCTACAATTTTACAGGGAATTGCATAGAACTGCTTGGAAACAAATTAAGCCACACCTTTCTTATCTGAATGTCTAAATTTCATTATGAAACAGAAAAACTGTCATTTTGCATCGTCAATGAGCCTAAACAGGCTTGGATAGTGAAACGATTTGATTAAAAAGGGAGAAACCATGCAAAGATAGATGGGCCATATTGTGTTCCACAAACTCATCAAGGAGACAAGTGTCTGACAGGGTTAGTGCAAAGATGTCTTGTCATGTGCAACAATGGCCATGAACCTAAGGAAGGCAGATGACATGTCTCATGCTCAAGGGGAAGTAAAGGAGTTGCTTAACCAGAATCTATAAAGATAATTTGGGCCAAAGATTAACTGCATGGAGATCTATGGTTGTCTCTAGATTGCATCTCTAATATTGTGATTATTGGCACCCGCTTATGTTGAATAGTCTCCAACTACCAGTTTCCCTTCCTAGCCAAAATTGATAATTAGTACGAAATCATAACCAAATACCCGCAAAAGTATAATACACAGCACCTTTATCAGGGCTATTAAGCGATTTCAGGCTGTTCTTCAGTAGTTAAAGAATGCCTAGGCTTAGCTATGTCATGTGATCATACATAGTTAAAGGACAACATGCCTGTTATCAAGCTTTCCATGATGGAGGTCTATTAAGCCCAATACTATATCATGCCTATGAGTACTCTTAGGGACTCATACGGACAAAATAATGGCTAGGAGATGGCACTGGAAATGAAATCTTCTTATCACAATCCCACAGAATATTCTCTATAAAACACTCAAGTATGATAACAACAATTTCAATTGCATGTTAAGGCAAATGACACCTTCTTAGAGTACAATAAGATACCCGAAAATTTCCTTTTCTAGTTAGTTTCTTGATTAGGATTTATTTAGCATTTCCTTCCTTTTCCGCTTCTCCAAATAGATTTTTTATGCGTTGAATTGTGCAGTTCTTACCATTCTCCGCAATGATAGTGAAACTACTACATTACCAACATCACCTAGAAATCATGTAAATGATACCAATTTGTTCAATAGCAAAACTGCTCAGCATCAAACTTCGAAGGTTGAATTCTTGTCCCAAAAGGTAGAATCGCTCACCCTTGGCGCCCCCACACCCCGACCCGACAGAGTAGTGAGGGGGTAAATCACGGTCTGATATCAGCCAGCTTCTCCGCAAGGCGGCCCACTCCTCCTATTACTGGGATTCGAACCCTAATCCTTGTCTCAAGTTAACCTTGTCAATGACCAACTGAGCTATCCGTGCGGGCTCGAAGGTTGAATTCTTAAGTCTACTTCGATGGTTTTTGCATAAAAATCCAACTCAACAAGCATTATTCTCTTGATACTTGGATGTCAGGGGAAAACAGTAGCTTACTAGAAACATCACAGGAGATGTTTCTTTTTTAAAAGCTTACAAAAGTCCAATACCCCATTCTTTTCCTAGATGGAAACCCCAAAAACGCTTGTTCATAAACAAAATCTAGATTGACCAAACCATCGAGTCGAGAGAGGAGGAAAATAGAAAAGCGCAAATTACTACTACTGAAAAACACAACAAATGAAATTGACACAGCTAAATCTTCAAGTTCACACAAAGCACAGAGATCCACAAACAAAAAGCAAAAAACATACAGAGAAGGATAGAACTTTACCTGCCAAAGGTTGGCTCTTTCAGCCCAAAACTTAGAAGCAGAAGCCAAGAACTCTCCACCAAAACCTCCATCACTACCCTCCTCCTGCTGAACAACATAATGATGCTCATACTGCTGTTGCTGCTGTTGATGGCCATAAATAAATTTCAAGCTCTCCTCATTTCCGCCATTGAAACACTCACGATTGACAAACCCATCATCCCCACCGCCACCTGACACCTCCCCTGCATCTTCCTCGTGTTCCTCCCTAAAACCACTTGCACTCCTCGAAATCAACCCAATCATTTCCTCTCTCACACCAACCTCTCTCTCCAAATCTTGAACTCTAACACGCCACTCCTCTCTCTCTCTCTCGAAGTCCTCAACTTTAACTCTCAACGCCACCACCTCCTCAGTGGCAGCTTCGATCTGCTCAAGCAACCGCCTTTCCTCCGCCTGCCACGCATTCCGGTGACTGGCAAAGATCTCAACGACTCTGGCATTGGCCTTTGAGTCCTCTTTTCTTCTCGACTTCATTTGCTTTAGTTGTTCTTCTGCTTGTAGCAGTCTAAAGGCCAATTCTTTGTTCTGGTTCTGGAGTTTTGGCATCACTGAGAGTGAGTTTGTGGGCAATAATGCCAAGAACAGAGAGAAGCTTAGGCCTATGTATGTGGGTAAAGGCTCGTTTTCTTTCTCTCTGTCTTCTTCGACCTTTGTTTGCTCCTCGGTTTCGGCCATCTACTCGGAAAGGGAGTTCTTCGAGTTAGCTGCAGATTGCAGAAGATATGCTTGGTCTTTTGTTATTTCTTTCTTTATTCTTGAACTTTTCGGCTACTGCAATCAATAAATAATAGAAAAGTTATGATGGGATAAAGTACTTTGTTTTAAATTTACCAAATTGGAAAAATATGTTCATACTCAAGCATACAACAAAGATCTTTTGTGTAGTAATTTAACGAAATCTGGATTGGTCTTAACAACCTCAAGCGTTTAAACTTATAAAAGTGATTGCAGCCATGATTGAAAGGTTAATGACAAAAAGGCGATCTTTTTAGGTACCACTTATGACGCATGTTGAAAACTTTATGCAAAGAAACTATGTTATACAACACATGGGATTTTTTTGAGATTTAAGGTTTAATTATTATAACAATAAAAATTTTCAGTAAAAATCTCACTCGCACGTAAAATTTGAAGACGTTTAATAATACATATTTTTTTTAATGAAAAGATTTTATTGAAATTATTTATTTAGAAATTTACCGAAAAGTTAATCGTAGGTTATTCTCTCCATCAAAACAATAAAACCGTTATATTTATCATTAACACTAGAAGGTAAAAAAAAAGTAATAAGAAGAGAATGAAGAAAGAGTGAACCGTCACATTGCTACGGACAACAGGTGTCATTGCTGTGGATATGAAGAATTTACCCTTCACATCATTAGGGATTATCCGAGAGTTAAAACCTTTTAGGAAAAATTTCCCCGCGTGACAATGGATACGTACTTCTATTTACAAGATAAGGTGCGGTGGGTAAAATCTAATCTTACGAAGCATCACCAAGTGCAGGAATTCGACTGGTTTTCTATTTTTGGAATAACCTGCTAGTTTCTCTGATATTAACGAAACAAAAGTATTTTTGATCCTGATTTCGTTTGGTCGGAAGCAGGTGACAGAGCCATCCTGGAGTACGTAACATGGATAGAACAAGCTTGGGTGGCGAAAAGTTGTGTGTTCCTAAAGGTCTCCCCGTGAACAGGCTAGTTGAGTGGACCAAACTACCTGGAGACTGGGTTAAATTAAACACTGATGGAGCAGTAAAACAAGGCAACGACATCACTACTACTGGGGGAATACTGCGATACTGGCATGGTCAGTGGTGCGGCGGATTTATACAGCACATTGCACGAGGAACCTCGCTCACTGCGGAACTCTTGGGAGTCCAATCGACTCTCACTCTAGCCTGGACACTAGGTTATCGATGAATCATCGTTGAAGTGGAATCTCTCGAAGTTATAAACATTCTGTCTTCATCCAATACAGTTTTAGCTGATGAATAACTTTTGATGACAGGTATCCGAGGATTATTCCAACGACCCTGGGAGTTGCAGATGCAGCATGTTCATCATGAAGGGACTCAGTGTGCAGACCACCTAACCTTAATCGTAACCCTAATCAATTCAGGATTGTATCAGTAAAATAAATACTTTGTGATTATACTCTCGTCTTATTTACCCTTCATTCCATTAGGGATTATCCGAGAGTTAAAGCCTTCTGGGAAAAATTCCTCTGCGTGATAGTAAATAAGGACTTCTATTTACAGGACAAGGTGCGGTGGGTAAAATATAATCTTACGAAGCACCACCAAGTGCAACAATTCGACTGGTTTTTTATCTTTGGAGTAACCTGTTGGTTTCTCTGGTACTGACGAAACAAAAGTATTTTTGACTCTAATTTTGTTTGGCCAGAAGCAGGTGACAGAGCCGTCCTGGAGTACGTAACATGGATAGCACGGGATCGGGTAGTGGAAAGTTGTGTGCTCTCAACCCAAGGTCTCCCCATGCGCAAGCTAGTTGAGTGGATCAAGTCGCCTGAGGATTGGGTTAACTTAAACACTGATGGAGCAGTAAAACAAGGCGACAACATCACTACTACTGAGAGAATACTACGAGACTGGCATGGTTAGTGGTGCGACGGGTTTATACAGCACATTGCATGAGGAACCCCGCTCACCACGGAACTCTGGAGAGTTCAATCGGGTCTCACTCTAACCTGGACACTGGGCTATCAACTAATCATTGTTGAAGTGGACTCTCTCGAAATTATAAACATTTTGTCTTCATCCAACAAGTACCCGAGGACTATTTCAACAACCCTAGGAGGTGTAGTTGCAGTATGTTCATCGTGAAGGGAACTAATGTGCTAGCTACCTAGTCTCAATCGTAACCCTAGTTAGTCTAGAATTGCATATTCTCTAGGAGCCTCCGATGACAGTTTTGAATCTAATTCACTGGGACAAGTAAAGCGCACTGTACCGCCGCAATATGCAATGGCTAGCTTGTAATTGGTTTTTTTTAATTTTCTTTTTCTTTGAAAAAAACGAGGATGGAAAAGGAGAAAATTAATAATAATAATAATAATTTATTCTATTATTATCAGAACTTTTAATGTTAAAAAATACTAACTTAATCTTATTACTATATTTAAAATTTAATTAGGTTATTAATTTTTAACATTAATTAATTAATATTGTGCATAGTTACCTCGAAATATTTAAAAAATAAATAATATAAATTAGAGATAATGTTTGGGTAAAAGAAATAATATAAATGGAAGACGACGACAAAAATAATATTTAGGGCAGGGAAGAAACAAGGAGACAAAAAAATGTTTCAATGATCCGTTCCGAAGTTGAAAGTTCAAATTGCGACTGGCACACAAAACAAAGGTTAGAACAAAACGAACTCCCTCCTCCTCACTGCAACTCTCTTCTCTCTTCTCCTCAGTACCCATTTCTCTAAAAGACTTCTTCTCCAAGTAACTGTCTTCAGGTTTTTCTCTCAAATTCATCCATTTCACTTTGTTTCTATTCGGACATTTAGTTGCTCCTTTTAATGGTTTTCCTACACCGTCCTAGATTTTTTGTTTTTTTCGAATAATGTAGCTTGCTAAAGCTCGTTCCTTTTATGTTTTGCAGCTTAGGAAATGTACTGAATGTTGAAATTCCTGATGAATTGTGAATGATTTATGAGATCTGAACTTGTAATTTTTCTGGGTCTTTTTCAATTTGAAGTCTTGAGCTGCTAGTATGTTAGAAGGGTGCTTCCCCAATTTTCTAATTTTTTTCTCTGGTCTAATTTTACACAGGTGAGTTTCCGTCCCAGTGATGTCCCTTCTTAGTAGATTTTTTTATAGAAGGCCTCCAGATGGGTTGCTTGAATTTGTTGATAGAGTATACGGTAATAACATGAATTTTCATTTTGATCTTTGAGAATTGACTTTTCTGCTATCTTTGTATAGCGGTGTGATTTAACCTTTTGTATGTTTAATGTATGCAGTTTTTGATTCCTGTTTCTCCACTGAAGTTCTACCCGATGAAATATATCAACTGTATCTACATGAAATCGTAATTGAGCTGCATGAAGCATTTCCTGATTCATCCTTTCTAGCTTTCAACTTCCGTGAGGGTGAGAATCCGAGCCAGTTTGCGCGGGTATTATGCCAATACGATGTAACCGTCATGGACTACCCAAGGCAGTATGAGGGTTGCCCGCTTCTACCATTGTCTTTGATTCAACATTTTCTTCGTGTTTGTGAGAGTTGGCTTTACTCTGGGAATCATCAGAACGTCATTCTTCTCCATTGTGAGAGAGGTGGTTGGCCTCTATTGGCCTTTCTTTTAGCTAGTTTCTTGATTTTTAGGAAGTTGCATAGTGGTGAAAGAAGAACTCTTGAGATTGTACATCGAGAAGCTTCCAAAGGGTTCTTGCAGCTCTTGTCTCCTCTTAATCCTTTCCCATCTCAGCTTCGATATCTTCAGTATGTAGCTAGAAGAAATATATCCCCAGAGTGGCCACCTCCTGAACGAGCTCTTTCCTTAGACTGTGTCATTCTTCGTTCAATTCCAAGTTTTGACTCTGAAAATGGGTGTCGGCCAATAATCCGCATATTTGGTAGGAATCTCCATTCTAAGGGTGGGCTTTCAACTCAGATGCTCTTTTCTATGTCGAAGAAAAAGAAGGCTGCCATTCGGCATTATCGCCAGGTAAGAGTCAGTCCTTGCATCTTTATCACTTTATCTGGAAGATACATCAGTTTGATATGAACAAAGATGGCATTCTTTTGACAGGAAGATTGTGATGTGATTAAGATTGACATACAGTGTTTGGTGCAAGGGGATGTTGTGTTAGAGTGTGTGCATTTAGATTTGGATCCAGAAAGGGAAATTATGATGTTCCGCGTAATGTTTAATACTGCATTTATACGATCCAACATATTGATGCTTAATTCTGAGAATTTAGACATTCTTTGGGATTCAAAGGAACGATATCCAAAAGGCTTCAGGGCAGAGGTGAACATTTCACTCATTATCTTTCTTTTACTGCCTGTTAGATATAGATTTACAATCCATCAAATAAATTGAAGTTTTAACTTCAGGTGTTATTTGGGGAGCTTGAAAGTGCTTCCCCTCCAAAAGCTCCAACGACAATGTTAAATGGTGAGGAGAAAGGTGGGCTGCCCATGGAAGCCTTCTCTAGGGTTCAGGAGCTTTTCAATGCGGTTGAGTGGGTTGATAATAATGATGATGCAGCCGCCTTGTGGTTACTTAAACAGCTTTCTGTCTTAACTGACACCAAAGAGTGGTCAAGATTGCAAGGAAAAGGGGGCTCATATGTATCACCTATTGATTCTGAAGAGGAAACATATGCATCTAGCACAGCAGATAGCTCTGATGAAGCATTTGATATTTTTTCAAAGTCTTCAACAGAATCAAAAAAATCACTGAAACCAAGTGTTGTTGATTCGATTCCCTTAGCTACTGAACCTGAAATACCACTTGATAAAATTTCTTCAGAACTTCCAGATCAACTATTATTAGAAACTGATCCATCTGCTTTCCATCAACAACTAGCAGTTCCAAGCGAAGGAACTCCATCTTCATCATCTCTTCAACTGCTGCCTTCATCATCGCCTGCCGTTCCTATTCCTTCATCCACACATTCACCACCACCTCCTGCTCCATGTCCTTTGTCTAGCAAAAGCCCTTCAACCATTTCTGCACGAGTAGCTCCACCTCTGCCTCCACCTCCACCTCCACCTCCACCACCTTTCTGTCTCCCAATTGCGTCCATCCAAGATTTTAATACATCTCCAAACAACGGTATTTCACCACAAACCCCTTCTCCACCACTCCCTCCTAAATTCAGCCGCAAAGATGCATCTTCATTACTTTCAAATAGCATTGAAGGCTCACCTTCATTGCCGCCGCCTCCTCCTCCTCCTCCTCCTCCTCCTCCTCTCCCCAACAAAGATCAGAATCGACCATCTCCGACTGTGAGTAAAGCACCACCTTCACCTCCTCCTCCTCCTCCTCCTCCTCCTCCAGCCGGAGTAGCTCCATCACTTTGTCCTACATCCACTTCTAAACAACCACCACGATCACTGACCCCGCCTCCGCCTCCGCCTCCGCCTCCACCACTATCATCTACATCCAATACGACCAATAATCAGCAGCTGCTGCCACCACCTCCCCCACCACCACCGGTGCCACAATCTAATTTGAGTTCAACATCTGTTACTAGTTCTTCACGTGGAGCTCCACCTCCACCTCCTCCACCTCCTTTTGGTCATAATTCCGTGAATGCTCCTAGACCCCCTCCCCCTCCCCCTCTCCCTTCTAATTTGAGTTCAACATCTGTTATTATTTCTTCACCTAGAGCTCCACCCCCACCTCCACCACCTCCCTTTGGTCGTAACTCCATGAATGCTCCTACACCCCCTCCCCCTCCCCCTTCTTCAGGACCTGTGCGGATAAGTTCAGTCCCACCACCACCCCCTCCCCCTTCTTCAGCATCTGCAGTGCCAAGATCGGTTCCGCCACCTCCACCACCAGCTCCTAAGGCCCCTGCTGCTCCTCAACCACTGCCAAGTCGTGGTATGGTGCCTGGTCCAGCGCAACCACTTGAAGACAAAGTTTCAAATGTGCCACCTCCTCCACCTCCATCTGCAGGTCGGGGAAAAGCTTCCTTAGGGACAAGCAGTCAAGTGAGAGGTCGAGGTGTCAGTGGGACAGGTGTTGGGCCTAAGAAAGCTACTTTAAAGCCCTTACATTGGGTAAAAGTTACACGTGCAATGCAAGGGAGTTTATGGGCTGATTCTCAAAAACAAGAAAATCAATCAAGGTGTGTGTATGCAAATTTCAGGTATCAGCGTTGCATTGTGTGCAGGATAGCTTAGTTCAGAGCATGAACATCACTTATGCAAAATTTATTTTAAATCCAGAATTCACTTAAAAATGTTATGTTTACAATGCCATAGATGATGTAATGGTTTGCTGGTTTTGTGGTTGGTCATAGATGATGTAATATTGAAAGCATTCACCTACTACTAGTTGTGCAGAATAGCTTTGCAGAAACCCTCCTGTTTAAAATACTGATTGCTCTTATACTGTACATCTATAACATGTGTTCTGTTTGTTTATTATCCTGGTTATGTACTTCATGTCAGCTTTTAATAGATTTTTAATGTATCTTTGATAGTGCACCTGAAATTGATATATCAGAGCTTGAAAGTTTGTTCTCAGCAGCTTCTGCTGCTGATGGAGGTAGCAGTAATAAAGTTGGAGGTCGACGTGGCTCCAATGTCAACAAACTGGAAAAAGTACAATTGGTAAGGTGCTTTAAGAACTTGTACATTTTTGACAAGATTAATTCTGGTTTTCATTCATAGCTGGTACTTTCAGATATTATTAGAGAATTCAGGAATAAATACAACTGTTCTTCTGTTCTTGAAAGTCTGGAACATATTTTTTTGTTAGCTAAAGTCAGTCATCGTGCTTTATTCTGCAGATTGACCTACGTCGAGCTTATAATTGTGAGATAATGCTCTCAAAAATAAAAGTGCCTTTGCCTGACATGATTGTAAGTCAATCTTTCATCTACCTTGTTACATCTGTTTAACCTTTTAGATCTTAGACTCACATCTTCCTTTTAAGAATATCAAATTTTTGGTTATGTAGTTTTTGCTGTCATATTTCTATGAATACACCTAGTTTACAGGCGTTGTGTGGTCTAGAAAGGTAGTATATGCCAAAGTAGAGTGCAATCAGATTATATTAATTCTACTTGATAATAGCACCTGGTAGAAAAACCAAGCTAAAGGCCACAGTTTTGTAAAACCACATGGAAAACAAGATTAAAAAACGGATGATAATGTTTAGCTGTTTAATTTTGATGGACGTCTTGTTATATCCTCCTGAATCTTTTTTAACTTCTTAAGTTGGATGCTATGTTAATTTAAAAAATTGGGGGTAAATTGGTCTGCTGGAAAGAAGCTCGGCGAAAGTCAATGCTAGAGGTCAATCTGCAATGCGTATTCTTTTCAATGTTGTTGATTGGCATACTGCAGCTATTTATTAGTTAATTTATAAATACAAATACTAATAGACAGCGAGGAAACCTAGGGATTTTGGCAAAATGATTTTCCTCTCATGGTTCTTTTTCTAAAGCATCTTTATTTGCTGTAATTAACTAATTGGGTCGAGATGATACAGATTGATTCATTATTTCCAATTTATCTAATATTTGAAATGCTAGACCTGAATGTAAGATATGTAATTGGATTCAATGGAGGATCTTGAGAGTGCTAAGAAGCTGAAATAAAAATTCTATTGATGATAGCACTATGGGGAAAGTTGAGAAAGAAAAAATGAGCTCTGATTTACAATATTAATTTCATAGATAGGAGAAGAAAATAAAACTTAAGAAAACTAGGCAGGTTAAGAAGAACACATGTGAGAAGTGAGAGAAGAGACGATATAAAGTTAGAAAGTAAAAGATAATGTAATTGGCACTTGGAATAAGGTACTTGCTTTCCATGTATAATTTTCATATATCAACCATAAATCATATACCACAAATTGGATATCTGTCTCAAAATTATGCATCAAATCTAAATTCTTGTATTTCTGTTCATTAGTTGGTTCAGTTGTTATCTTTTCCAAGGTTCCCAATATGACAGGGCTTCCATTCTAATCTTCAGTAAGCCTATGTACTGGTCAGGATAATTTTCCATGTGCAAAATAAAACAAAACTCTTAAGTCTGAGGCTTACATTTCATTTTTGTCTTTTACTTACTATTTTAGATATGGTTATCTTTGTTTGTTCTGTTAATCTAAGTTGTATGACCTTTAGGACTTCTGAATTCCTCTTTTTGGACATGTAAAAATGATTTTGCTAATGTTCTTGTCTGCAGAATGCAGTTCTGGCTTTGGATTCTTCAGCCTTAGACATAGACCAGGTGGAGAATCTGATCAAATTCTGTCCCACTAAGGAAGAAATAGAAACGCTGAAGGTAGATGATTTTTCTTCTAATTTTACTGAAGGATGGATTTGCTTGCATGTGAATAGGTGTGGCTGGAGACTCTATTTATACTTGCCCTGTGTGGCTTCTTGTAATATTTTTCTTTTCTTGTGTGCTTTTTCAAGTTCTCATCAGATTTAATTGCAGAGAAGGGAGTTTAATCTTAACTTACTTTTTTGGAGAGAACTTGATTGAATTATCTTTCGTCTGCTATTGGGTTGTGCTTATAATCTGATTAAAGGAAACTTGATTTGAACTACCTTTAGGTCCCTGTGTAACTAAGGAAGGTGTTGTAAAATGCTAATATAACCATAAAATAAAAGTTCTGTGTTTCTCTTGCAAAATCCAACTTTTTAAAGGATAAACCATTACCAATTTGATAGTGATTATTTTGAGAAATCAAAAGGTTTAACATGCGGGACTCAACCTGTGGTTAAAGCATGGATTTTTTTTCTCTGGCTTTATTCCACACTTAGACAAATGTTAACTACTTAATTTGTTGTCTTTTACAGAACTATAATGGTGATAAGGAAATGCTTGGAAAGTGTGAACAGGTTAATTTTGATTCTATGAACTTCAATGCTTAGAAGCCTATAATTTGGTTGCTAATGGACAATACATCTCTTCAGTTTTTCCTCGAGCTGATGAAGGTTCCAAGAGTAGAAGCTAAGCTACGAGTATTTGCTTTTAGAATCACGTTTTCTAGTCAGGTATTGCTCTATATTGTCACACATATGACTTGGCATTCGATTATTTTTAAATAACTTGTTATTTTACCTTTCTTCAGGTTGATGATTTAAGAAGGAACCTCAATACAATCAATGATGCTACAAGAGAGGTGTGATTAAAGTTAATTGTTGCATAGACATATTACTGAATATGGAACTTTTTTTGCTTCAAAATTCTCATATGTTTCAGGTAAAGGAATCTGGAAAATTGCGTCAAATAATGCAAACAATATTAACTTTGGGAAATGCTTTGAATCAAGGGACAGCTAGAGGTATCACTTCAGCAGCTCTAGATTAAATTTCTTTTTACTTCAAAAAAATTTCCTTATTTTTTCTTGCTTGTAACAGCTTCCTTGCATTTGTTTTATTTATTTTTCAGGATCTGCTGTAGGATTTAAATTAGACAGCCTTCTTAAATTATCTGATACTCGGGCAAGGAACAACAAAATGACTTTAATGCACTATTTATGCAAGGTACATATTACTTGTATGTTATGATTTACATTTTGGTTTTTTGTGGAGAAGAATTGCTGTTTTCATGAAGGCTTTGTTGTCAACTATAATAGTTAAAACTGGTGAGTTTTTGAATAACTATTTTGATGGCCTTACAATGCCTTATTGTTTTGGAACAACAACAACAACAACACCTAGTAGAAATCCTGTTGATATGTGGGGTCTGGGAAGGTCCAGTAGTATGCAGCTTTAACCCTAATTAGTAGGGAGAAAATGCTTTATTACTTTGGATTAAAAAAAAATTCTTGAAAATTCATTGCGAATATATCTTGGCCTTCCAATGATGTATATACTTGCAAGTTGCAACAGCTAAAATCTTCTATTTCTACATTCTGTTTACGATTGGGGAAAGATGTTAACTTCTCCTTTATCTTCTCCTTCATTCTTTTAAGATGGTGTTTGGGATATCCGGTATAAAAATTCTTAAAAGTGGAAAATTATTTGATGACATGTTTAATTGTTTCCCAATTAATATTTTTTTTCACTCAAATTCCTGATAACATAAAAAGTATCTGTTTTGCTTATTATACTTTTCCCATTACTGAAAACATATCCTAAATTTTTTTTGTCATAAAACTCAGCCTGGCTAGTTTTCTACATCGTTTGGGGTTTTGATGTAGTTTTCTTGGATTTCTCAATACTGTGTTCTTTTTGTTTTGTAACAAATTCTTCTTTACCTTTTTGCTGAAAGCATGGACTCAATTCCCATCTTAATTTTTAATTTTCCTTGGCCTGGTGTAGAGACCACTATTGAATGGTAATATGTGACTGAAAATTACTTAGTCTGGAGGCAAACTCATTGCAGATGCTTAATTTTCCAGACAGACCAGAAATGTTTTGATCTAGCTGCATTTCATAATGTCTGATGTGTCCATTTTCCAGTGTCAAATATTTCCCTTTTGTGGTTGACCTTCTTGGAATGTTCTCAACTCTTTGTGTTTGTTTTCAACTAGCTACTTAGTGAGAAAATGCCAGAGTTGCTAGATTTTGGTAAGGACCTGCTTCACCTAGAAGCTGCTTCAAAGGTATGCTCAACAATTGCTTTCGGATCTTCATTTGCTTGATGTTACTTGTTGATAGCTCATCTTTCTGACATGCAATTTTTTGTGTGTGCTTGTCTCCATCTTTAAATGAATAGATTCAATTGAAAACTCTGGCTGAAGAAATGCAAGCTGTCAGTAAAGGCCTCGAAAAGGTGGAACAAGAACTCACTGCTTCAGACAATGACGGTGCTATTTCTACGGGTTTCCAGAAGGTGAGAATAATTGAGATTTGTTTGGAAGATTATTCATAACAAATGAATTAATTGAAACGAAACTTATAAATTGAAAGATTTAGAGAGTACATAGGAGCAACCTTTTATATAGAAGATAATGCAGAAGTCTGAATTAGGGCTATCCTAGAAAAGCCATACACATGCTTCATTCTTGCATTGCAAAATTGTTTCTTATCAAATTATGCAAACGACACACTAAAGAATTTGAGGAAGAGAAGTTGCTTTTAAGCTCCCACTCTGATGCGCATGGAAAGATGAGTTTCCTCATTCTCTTCTGAACCTTTATTTTGTTTTCCCTTCTAATTGGTTTGGGTTCATATCCTGTGGTCCAAATAGTATCAACTAACAAGATTAGAGGCAGTCGACATCTGGCTGTCTGAACAACTAAGATTACCGATGTAGTTCAGTGTTTTTTTTTTTTAATTTTACTTTTGAAAGTTGAAATTGCAGCACTATGTTTCATATCCTGTGGTCCAAATAGTATCTACTAACAAGATTAGAGGCAGTCGACATCTGGCTGTCCGAACAACTAAGATTACCAATGTAGTTCAGTGTTTTTTTTTTATATACTTTTGAAAGTTGAAATTGCAGCACTATGTTAAGCTACATAAAATGAAATAGAAGATGAGTGGTATTGATAGCAGAATAGGAGGTTTTACAGTGTCATTGGCAGCATTTGAGAGGCTAGTTCTCTCGTAGTCCTACCCAAACATGGAAATTCCACACAAAGCTCATGAACCACAACCTTCTACGTTCTCTATATAACTCGTACCTCCCTTGTAACTACCTTGCCATATCAGTCAGCATATTCCTACTAACAGATCACAGCACGCTCTAAACAGGACCACACAAATAGAAGCAATTGTTAAAATCAGTCTAGGCCACGTCTTCATCTTGATTTAGCCTCCTAGAGCTGTGATATGGTCCTGAGCGTAGAATCTAGTCACGGGATGATCCACCAGGGAATCCTCTTGATATCCCTTGTTGGAGTTCTTCCCTTATTTAGAAGACCCTATGTTTCTACGCAAGAGGGAGACCTGTCCGTGACAAGGTCTTGTCCTCCAAGCAATATTTCTTTGATAATTTGTCTGATGCTTTATTCATCAATAACGTAGCCTTATATAGAGGCTGGTTACATCAATTTATTTAGGATAAGACTTGTAACAAGAATAGACCTACTAGTTTATTTAGGATAAGATTTCTAACAAGACCTACTAGTTATGATACTAAATATTTAAATAGACTGCTTTTAAGGTAAGATCTCCTATTTTAAAGGAATGTTGTAAATTTCCTATCAAGCTGCCTTCTTCCTCCTTCTATAAACATATTTAACTGGAGGCTTATGACATTTTCTCTCTCTCTCTCACTAATAGATGTTCACTTTTGGAAGAACAATTATCCATCTCAAATGTTTATCCAATATTCACCTAAACTCTCACTGCATTCTTAAGCTATTTTTTCAGGATATATTTTGGATGAGTTTGGCATGCCTTATGTTGATTTTGATGCTAGAAGAAACCTATTGACTTGAAAATTTTGAACTTTTTTCTATTTGAAATCCATGTATGCTAATGTGTCAGGAAATGGGGAAAGGTGGTGGGAGAGGGCTGCCTCTCCTATTCCAGAACCTGTGGCCCAATATTTGTTATGGATTAGTATTTGTAGATAACATGATTGCGCTTGAGTTTTGACATTACTTGTTTCTTCACTTCTAATCGAGTTTGTATGGAGTGAACTACTTGGTCATTTTTCCTCTACTAGTGTTTATCTATGTATAAAAAAACTTGTGTAGTTGAGCCCTCCAACAAATTGGTCATCTGAAACATGAACACGTCTCCAGGTATTGAAGAATTTCCTTGATACGGCTGAAGCTGAAGTAAGGTCACTTATTTCCTTGTACTCTGAAGTGGTGAGTTTTGCGCGTTTAAAATTGTTTATGACTGCTTTGCACAGTTCATCACTGGTTTTGGTGCTTAACTCACGTGGTACTATTGTTCAGGGAAGAAATGCAGATTCATTATCCCAGTACTTTGGAGAAGATCCAGCTCGTTGTCCTTTTGAACAAGGTTTAGTTGCAAACTTATCATCCTTTCTTGCAACTACATTGATTCAATTGTTCTAGATATTGTTTACTCTGGTTATTTTTACAGCTCCACGTAATTAGGTTTGTTCTTTTGGTAAATGGGTTTTGATTTATTAGTTTCTTACTGATCCTTTTATTGTGTTAGAGAAAAGTTAGATGCATGGTTATGAGATACTTGTCTGTTAATATAAACTTGAATTGACTTTTAGTTCTTGAAGCTCAAAAAGAAGGGTTTCATCTGTATTACAAAATAATTGATGCACTTCTATTCCAATTGCTGATATTTCTGCTGCGTTTCTACTTTGCAGTCACACAGATATTGGTTGTCTTTGTTAAGATGTTCAATAAGTCACGAGAAGAGAATGAGAGACAGGCTGACGCTGAAAAGAAGAAATTGGAGAAGGAAGCTATGAAAGAACGGGCAGCGTGTAATCTGCCCTTGAAGAAAGATGTTGCAGATTGTGACAAGGCTAAAGGTTTACAGCTTCTGAAACATGTAACCTAAGCATATTCTGTGGCAGAGCTACCCAAAAAAGACTCTTGGATGTTTGCCATGTTCCTCCCTAGTCAGCAAGATGGTAATTTGGTCAGATGCATCCAGCAATGGTTTGGTGTCTTGCTTTGCGTAGAACCAGCAATTTCAGGCAACCTGAGCTCTCCCGGAGATGGCAATGGAAACACGAATTGCTGCAAGTAATGATTTAAATGTATAGGCTGCAGGTACTTTGAAAAAAAAGTTATAGATACTACACTACAGGAAATGTGTAATAGCATCTGTTCTGTATGTTTATAACATTCCTACACTATTTCACGATAGTATCAGATTACATTGACCAATATCAAAATCTTAGTTGCTCTTCCAAGTGCACCTCTAGTAATGAATCTTCTTGTTCGACATCTCTAAATAAATTTGGTTTATTAATTCAGATCCCAGTGGAGCCTCAACCACATCCAACAGTGACACTAACAACATTGTACAAAATATCAAGGAACCCCAGATAACTCCTCTTTGATGGAACTCCAGACCTATTGGTACACTAATCAGGAAAGCAGTATTTTACGTAGAATACTGTTGGACAAGCTTTTGACTTTTCCCATTTATTTCCGTTTTTGCTTTAAACCCATATATATGGTTTCTTGATTAGCGTATCTTGCGTTCAAGTTTGATTATGGTTTGGACATAGGCAATCTCAGCCGAGTCTCGTTAGTATGAAAATGTCAATGATCATCAACCAAAGACATAGTCAATCTATTGTTTTCAAGACGGGAAAGCTGATTGAGCACATGAATGACGAAGAAATAAATAGACGCAACTTCAACCAACTCAATAAAAATTTCACTTACGTGGCTGATTCGGAAACTTCTTCAATAGGAAAACTTGGGAAATACACAAATGCTTGGTTTGGACTTTGGCGTGTGTCAAATAAGGCGTCTGAGGCTCCTTTATTTATGGAGAGAGACAGGCTTAAACTTAGACTTAGACTTTTGAAACTCAAAAGGTTGAATTGTCCATCCTTCCGGCCCGATAAAATAATGAGAGGGTAAATTATAGTTTAACATCACTTACGCTGCGTTTAGCTAGAGGCGGAACAGAACAGGACGGAATAGAATAAACATTAGAGACAGTGAAGTGTTTGGTTATGGTGGACATAACAGAAATGTATGTCCTCGTCTCGAGGACAGAATGTGTTTGGTTGCAAGGGACAGAACGAAAAAATAGTGCAAATGATAAATATGCCCCTGATCCTTAATATGATTAGAAATATGTAATTCATTGATACTTTTATTATGAATGGATTGTAATAATAAATTTTAATAAT
>JANTNU010000001.1:15871650-15884459 GCA_024752395.1 Erythroxylum havanense
CTGCGAAAAAAGACCATACAACAACATGATGTATAATCGAAAATACCAAAGATGTACGAAAATACCTTATTTTCGTGAATAGATTGCTTCTTTTCGGATTCCAAGACACTGCAAAACGGGAATGCCCTCTACCGGTATCCACACGAGTATGCACGATTCGGGTTGCGGCTGTGATGTGCTAGCACGTCCTGAAACTCTTCCGAACGCCACACGATTTTTCTCTCAGATGGCGGCTAGGGTTTTCTGACAATAGTGTCACTTCATAATGAGACCATACTAGTCTTGATTCATTATTGTTCCACCAATAATGATCGACCAGGGACAGTCTAGAATAGTGTTATAACGCTTATGGTTTTACTATCAAGTCACATACTTGATGACATAAGTCTAATACCATTCATGGAGTGTAAATCACATTACATAAACGAAATACATGCATATATGAAAGGAATATCTCATAATATATTATTAACAAGTCATAATGTTAATACATGAATAACAAATATCCATTGGCCTAGGGCACACTAGTAACAGAAAGATGTAGATCATACTTAAGCTCTAAAAGATAAAGACTATGTGAGAGGTTCATGTGAAAATAGTAGAGTTCTTTGTATCTTTCCTAATTAAATGTAATATCTTAACTTGTTAGTTGTAATGTAGCTAAATCTTATCACATAAAGTCTTATTTGGATGAGGATGTTATCCAATTGATTAGTATGAAGTAATATGATAAGGATAGATATGATCTAGTTAGTTCATTCAATTAGGATTATGTATTTGTAACTTGACCATGAAGCTGGAGGTGCCTATAACTAGCTTATTTGAGTCCTGCTCTTTAATATAGATAAGTGGGAGGGAAACACACTAAAAGAGAACATTCCTTTATATACTCTTGGAGAACTAATATTAACTTTAAGTGAGCTCTTTTATGTTTATTGTTGCCTTTAATTATCTATTGTTTATGTAGTATTCTTGCAAGATTGTGAGAGCTAAACACCATAAGAGTTATAAGGTATTTCAGAATAAGATTTTTTTGGTCAATGATCATATGGAAAAGTTGAGTCTCACTTAAACGGACCTAAGTGAGATTATCATGCAAAGAAATTGGCGTAACTTATGGTATAAGTTTATTGCCTAAGTAGACCATTGTGAAACCTACCATAATGAGGTCCAATAGTTGGACGATGCTTAAATCTCTCTTGTAGTAGGATTCCATAACCAGGAATGGTTAGGTGCCAAATATTTATTGCTCTGACAATAAAGCATATCATTATATCGACTCAATATGCATATCATTATATGGACTCAATATGCATGACTAATTTAGTTCCTAATGTTGGAAAATCGGGCAGGATCTAAACATCACAGCAAAAACCATGTAACTTACCATAGCAAGGTCCAAAAGCTAGAAGATGTTTAAATCTCTTTAGTAGTAGGATGCCATAATCACAAACGGTTAGGAGTCAAATCTCCATAGCTCTAACAATAAAGCACACCATTACATGGATTCAATATCTACTGCTAATAATAAAGCACACCATTACATGTATTCAATATATGTGTTGATTTAGTTCTCAGTGTTGAAAAATCAAGCGGGATCTGAACAACATAAAGAAAACCATATAACATACTGTCACAAAGGTTTTCCTTCAAATGCCAACTTTTTCGCTAGTTAAGCCAACCCCTTTGCAAGACAATCTCACTTAGGTCTGTTAAAGTAAGACTCAGTCTTTCCTCATAGCCGTCGACCAACCTACTTGTTTTCAAACGCCTCACTATCTTGTAGTGTTTCACTCACAACCTTGCAAGAAAACTCAAAAGAACCAAATATTTATGGCAATATTAAGAACAAAAAGGAGATACAACCAAAAGGCAACCTTTATTACTTCTTTCAAAGTATATAAAAAAATGCTCTCTCAATCTCCCTCTCTCTCTAAGAAGAGCAAAACTCAAATGAACTATTTGCAGGCACCTCTAGGTGACCAAGTTAGAATCTTAATAGAACTCTACTAGCTAAGATCACATCTCATCGTATCTTATCCTTATCAGATTATATCACCTTAATCAATAGAATGACATCCTCATCCAATAGGATTAAGTTACATAATAATAATAAGATAAAAGATTACATCTATCTAGAAATGATCTATCCATATCCACGAAGATCTCCTCTATTTTCAGATGATCCTTCCATATGATCTTTATCTCTTAGAACTGATGTTCATCTACTGTGATTTTATCCACCACATCATCCAAGAAATCCTCATCTCTATCCGTTGATGATGAGTCATCCAAACCAATAGCACACTGGTATGTCCAATGCTTTCCTATGCCAACTCTATTAATTATGGTCTATCAATTTGAGCACACACTAAGTCCCTAGTCCATCAAGAACCCATCGATAGCCAAGTAAACCTGTACAAGGTTTGAAATTCTATCAAAATTAATACCATGCTTGATTTAACTTGTTAATTTACCGTGGAACTCTTGCATACCACCGTCATACTCGTGATCCAGCTAACCTTCCACATGGTGTCCATTTCAAGCCTTCTTTTGGTCTCACATCCGAATCTTACATCTCGTCTAAGATTTTCGCTAATGTACGACAATGTATGCCAATACATTGCCCCTTTTTGTCCTTGCTTCATCGCAAGTCTTTGCCTTGTTATGTTGTTTCGTGTGTCAAATGTTGGTCAAGACTCGCCAATGCCTGCATGATTCCACTATCTAGGAGTTTGGGGTCTAACACTTACCGTACCAAGGTTCAAAAGCTGGTAGATGCTTAAATCTCTCTAGTAGCAAGATTCCATAGCTACAAATGGTTAGGAGACAAATCTCTATAGCTTTGACAATAAAGCATACCATTACATAGACTCAATATCCTTGGTTGATTTAGTTCACAATGTTGAGAAATCATGTGGCATCCAAACTAGCAAAAACTATGTAACCTACCATAACGAGGTCCAGAAGCTGGAAGATGATAATCTCTTTAGTAGCAGGATTCCATAACCATAAATGGTTAGTAAACAAAGCTCCATAACTTTGACAATAAAGTACCCCATTACACGGACCCAATAAATGTGTCCGATTTAGTTACCAATGTTGAAAAATCAAAGCGGGATATGATCTTGTGAACAATATAATAAACACGAATTTTTTTTGATTTAAAAAAAGTCAAGATTATTTTAAATTATATAAAAATGATTAATATATAAATCATAATAAAGTATGAATTTTAATTTGTACTTTATTCTAAAGCTTGATTTTTTTCATTTCCCTCAATTTTTTTGAAGTCAGCTTATCTCAACCACCAAAGTTGCAGAAATAGTCGACCTCTAATGGTATCTATATAACATCTTCTAAACTTATTTATAATAGGTTTTGGACATTTTAGTAATTTAGTTAAAGTTAGAAATTAAATTCTAATTTTAATTAAAATTTAATTAGAATTATAATTAATTCTAAGTAAAAAACAATTCTAACAAAATAAAATCCAATATCTCATATTGATAATTATTTATTAAATATCTCATATTTAATCATAAAGTTTATCAAACTTTATACGCAAGTTTAACTTGATTAAAATACCTTTCTCACTTCAACTTGTTCTTTGTGTATAACCCATTAAGTTCCTATATATGTTTACAATGGATAAAAATTATAACCCTATATCATATTTAGGATTAAATATATTAAACTCTTTTAATTTAGCTTTAATTATCTGATTAAATCATTTGTATCCATATATCAAGATTGACATATGGCAATACATCATGATCATCCAATATTTAGGAATATCAAAGTGGCTTTGATTAATCTTTTCATACATTTTTTATAATTAAATATTTTCATCATATAATGTTCCGATTAGACATAGAGCATGAAATTATTGTTACTCTATTTGAGTGTAATCATGTTAATTCTCTAGTAATTGATTTGATTGATGATATTTGAAAAATATTTTTAAAGTGTCATTCCACCTTGGCTAAAGATTTTTCAAATCAATAATAATCGAGAACAACAAAATATTCTCCCTAATTACTTTAGGGTAAAGAATCCTATATTAACCACTTAGATACCTCCATATAGTTGATACTATATCCAATTACTATTGACTGAGATATTCTTGACTAGAATATGCATAAATAGTATCAAAATATAACAATCTTTATATGAGATAGTTTGGAGATCTCAAATCAATAGATCACTTATATAATCATCACAATGAGAATTTCTATAGACATACAAGTAGTGTTCCAAATGAAATTCTTATAAGGGTCAATTCAGTAAACTTGTTATCTAACAGGTACTCACATGTTTACTTAAATTTCTCCATACCTTAGTCTATGAGATTGACTACTTCCTTCATAAGGAAATCATAATGTGTATTAATGTTTTTACGTTTTATTAATGTCCAGTTTTAGTAGAACAATAATTAAGAACAATTTAGGGATAATATAAAAATGCAATATGAATCTCATAATCATGATATCATTATAATTTTATTTGAAATGTATATTTATCCCACAAACTTTATCATATATATCTAAATATGTATAAGATAAAGAATAGATATAAATAATTATGTCACTGAACTGCAATAAATTGATTAGTTACATAGCATAAATTAACAACTAATCCTATGTCATGCATATACATTCTTTTTTCAATTGACTCAAGTGATGTGTAGATTTATTGTAGCATCCTGTCTCTTAAATGATTGAGATATTTAAAGAGTTAGATTAATGGGTTATATGAATGTTAGCATGTAGAGCAAAATTGGTATAATTGTGACATAATTATTATAATTATATTCAAAGGAATGATATGAGCATACACACATGAATTGTGAATTAGAAAAATGGCACTCAATTGACATGTCTCGGGGTATGAAAAATCTTAAGTGAAAATGATGTGAATTGTGATTTGGTATGTATTGAATTTTGGTATTATTGGATTTCAATTAGTGAATTGGAACTAATTTTGATTAATTAGGAGATTGATGAAATAAAATGTATAACAAATATTAAGTAGTAGGATAAATTAATACATGAAAATTTTGGATAATTAAGCCTTAAACTGAGTGACATTTGGCATAGTTAAATGTGTGACAAATAGACTAGTAATTAAATGAAAAATGGACCAATTATTGTGTGACATATGGACTAATTATAATGAGACGTATGGATTAATTAATTGGGGACTAATGACAACATTTTGAGTGGTAACACCTAGAATGTTGATGAAGCAAATTCCATCAACAACATTTCTACTATTTCCCTCACCTCTCTCCACCAAAAATGCTTCAAACTTTTCTCTGTATTCTAGTCTTTGCTTTAGCTAAATTGGTACACAAAATTCACATCTTAACCTCTCACAAAATAGCCAAGAAACCAGTTGAAAGCTACCTTCATCTTGTGTCCAAAATCAACTTGTTTTCATCTTAAATTGGTGATGAATTTTGCTTGCATGGAAACTTGATTTAATATGAAGTTTGAGCTGAATTGAAAGCCTAACAAGTAAGTGATAATATGAGTTTTATGACATCAAATGATATAAGAATGATGCTTGAATTGGAATGAAGCGCAAGTGATATTGGTGAAGAAGACTTGCTGGAGCATGTTAGTTGTAGTGTTTTCTCTGAACGTCCTTTGTTCCTTTTCTTATAACTTCTTCTCTTGACATCCAAATGACATGAGACTTAAACCAATAGACTCATAACATATTGTTCTTCATCTCCACCAAAATTTATGAACATTTGAATCCATTTAGAAAAGATTGAGTGATAAATTTAGGATGAAAGTGGTGACTGTTCTGGAATATTATTAATTGGAATGATTTCACTAATCATGCTTCGGTACTTTAGCTATATTTTGATTTGTATATTTCCAAATGAGATGATTCTTGATTTAAATTGAACTAGAAATATTTGGCTATAATTTTAAAGAGAAATTGAATTTGAATTCTGTCCTTAATGGTCTTTAAATTTAGTTTGAAATAGAGTTTTGGCTTAGGCTGTAGCACTACCTGAGACAAAAATTGTGTCTCGTTGTTATTGAATAAATTGTATTGATGTAGGCTAAATCAGACAAAGTTGTCTTCACAAAATTGTAGCTTATTCTCTTAGCTTTTACTTGGTATAAAGTTTGTAATTTTTGGATATTAGAATTGAGAGATATGAGTTGTACAACTTGAATATATGATCATGCTCTAGCCAAAATTTCAAATGTTCTCAGTCTGTAGTATTTTGAACATAACTCATAGAATGATGAACCAAATTGTATGATCTTAGTGTCATTAAACACTTAAAGCACAGGTGAATAATTGTCTAGAAGAAAGTGTTACAGAAATACACCATTTTTCTTGTCATAATGACCATGCAAAGTAGAGTTGAAAGTCTGTTTTGAGGAAAAAGTTGGAATGGTTAATGAATTGAACATGATCAAGTGTATTTAAGGTATTAACCTAAGTGTTAACAAGACACATTCGAGTGATAATGTTTGAATGATTATGAATTGTGATTAAGGAAACATACCTTGGATGGTCATTGAGCATGCATTGCACATGACACATATAAATGTGCATAGTTGAATATGTATTTGATTGATCAAGTTAGTAATATGTACAATGTATGTTTATTTAGACACTCAAGATGTACGCCATCATTCCAGCATTGCCTGAACATTCAGGCAATACCATATACGGGAGCGTACTATGAATAACCTAAGATGGTCTCACCTTAATTTTTTCTATTTATTACTGAATTGAATTTGATATGTACTGATTATGTTCTGAATTTCGAAAAATAATTGTCCGAGGCGTTTGATATATGTAAACATAATTGGAAGTGTTACTTGTATGTGAATGAGATTGAATAAATGAATTTGATATATGCTATTTGTGTACTGAATTCTGGACATGAAATGTCCGAGGAGTTTGATGTATGGATAAAACATTGGAAGTGTTACTTGAATGTGAATGTGATTGACTACTTGTTTCTCAACTTAAATGTTGAATGTCGGATTAAAAGTCTGATGAAAAATGTGAATGAGAAAGAATGTAAATGTGATTAAATAAGTATAATGATTGAATTTATGGAACGCATTTCATTCTAATGCATGAAATATAAAGGCAGTTATGATTGATATCGCCAGTGAAAAAGAGCTTAAAGCTCAGACATTTGTGGAAAGAGCCTAAGGCTCAATGTATGCAATGAGCCCTATACCTCCAATAAATAAGGGATAATATGAAAGAGCTCGTTATCCACAACGGATACGAAACAGTGAAAAGGGCACGCGGTCACAACAACTTAATAAATGAATTTGAGTCTCATAAATATTGCATTCACATATGATATGAATAAATTGAATGATTGCGTTGTTTTGAGGACTTTTCTTGTATGATACGTGATAATTTATCGATGATTGTGTTATGCAAAATTGTAGCGAAATGATGAATTGTATGGATTTGTGTTTGAAATGTGACATTTGTGAACAAAGTATTTCTTGATATTACTTGATGATAATCATGTTGATGTGAGTTTTATGATAACATGAATTATTGTGTTGTATGATAAGAGTGAACCATCAAGGATGGTTACTCAACTGAGTTTGCAGAACTCACCAAAATTGTAACATTGCTTTTCAGGTTCAAAGAGTTATCCAATTAGACCAATTGGAGTTCAGCCATTGCAAATGAGCATGAGTTAGGGGTCGGGATCAGTTAGCACTTGCATATGTCTTTAGTTAATTTTTATTAAGCATTACTTTACACAACATTTATATTATGTACACATGAATTCTAAAATGTAATGAATTTTTTATTGAATATGTTTGTATTAAAATGGGCCTAAATGAAATATGAGTTGCTTAAGACATGTCTGATGCGTGAAAAGTTTGTAATGTGTTATTTTGATAGTCTTAAAGTATCGTCCCTGTAGAGTATATTCTCGAGTATCATCGATATGTTCGAGAATATGCCCTATGAGAGTGGTGTGTTATATTTGTTCTCGCGAGGTACCGAGAAGAGAGTGAGATTGAGATCTTTATTAGGTTGTTGTTGATGGAGGACTAAATGATTATGAGCATAAAAAGGTCTTGGATTATAAAGCTTCAAGTCTAGTACATGGACCTGAATCATTTCAAGGATTTTTCATGAAGTTTTACCATAATCTCCACCACTATGTCCAAGAATTTTTCTCATTAGAAGACATTACTTATTTTTTTAGATAATTAGAAGACATTCTTTAGAAGTTAACTATTTTTGTTTACATATCTATATTATTCTAAATAAATAATTTTACAATATATGCTTACTAATATAAATTTCACTGAGTCTTAACATATTAAAGTTTCGTGGACATCCAATCTTATGAACTATGAAGACAGTGAGTTCATGATCGAGCTGCTTTTGGTGAAAGATTGAACGGTTTTCAACTAATCTTAACAAACTTACTTGAAATTATAACAAGATTTCTTCTATGTCTTATACATCTCATATAATTTCTTGTATATATCCTAACCTCGTTTATAAAATATGTTGTATCTCTTCATATTACAATTCAATTGAAATAAACATTCTAATTTTTTTTCAACTATCATGGTATCAGAGTTATTCTACCACTACTTTTTTCGCTATATGCTTCTCTAGTTCATCTATGTTCACATTTACTTCTTTGATTCGATCTATCTTAACAAACAATCTGCATTATATGTTCTATATCTTATCTATAAGTAATTTGTTAATCTGTAGTTACCCATCTGTGAACTAAATTTATTTTCCTTTTGTCATTGACTAGCCACTGCCCATTGCTAACAATGAGTAGTAGCTATCTGTTGGGAAACCAACCATGATTGAATCACGAGTGTAGCGAAAAATTAAAAATTTTAATGATATTTTTGATCAGATCTTAATAATTGAATAACTTAAAAAATACAAATCATAAAAAGCAAGAATCGTACCTAATTCAAATTTCCTGCTAAAACCTTTTTGAGGTGTCAACTACAAGTTATCCAAGTATCCAACCTCTAACATTATTTACGAAATATGGAAAAAAAAGCTCAACTTTTTTTAGGAAATAAGTAGGAGTGCTAGCTTAAATGCTTATTTCCTATAAATAGAAAACAAGTGTAAGGGTTTATTTTTATTTAAATTAAACTAAATTATAATTAGAATTATCAAACATCTCATATTTGATCCATGAAGTTTCTTAAACTTCACATTTAAGTCTAACTTGATTTAAATTAATTTTTTCTTTTTTGAGTTGTTTTTATGTGTGACTCATTATGCTCCTAATATGTTGACAATAATTATAAATTCTAATTCTAATTCTAATTCATAATTAAAATTATATTAATTAAAAATTATCTTAATTTGTATTTAATTTTTCAGTTAGACAATTTATAATCATAAATCAAAATTGACATCTTGACTACCTAAATATTAGGAATGTCGAAGGTTTGACTTAACCTATCTATGCATGCTATAATGTATAATTTGATATTTTTGTCATTCAATTTTCCAACTGGACATAAAGTATGGATATAGTATATACTCTTATTAAATCTAATCAAGATCATTCTTTCTAATTAGTAGTTGATTCATAATTGATAAAATATCTTTTTATATGTCAATACACTTTAGTTAGAGAATTCTTTAAATCACTACTAATCAAGAACAGTTGAACATTTTTTTTACTTATTTTTGAATGACGAATCATTTATTGACTTATTCAATTATCTTCATATGGCTCATACTATATCTAATTACTATCGATTGAGCTGCCCTAAATAGGTTTCGTAATCAGGTCTGAGCTTGACCCAGTACACCTCTGTATGACCTGAAGTCAAGCCTAATTTGACTGAGCCTCTAGGGGCATCTCGTCCTTGAAATCTATAAGGAAAATGAAATCATTTTATGAAAAATGACATCATTTTTATTTTTAATTTAAAAATAAAAAAATTCATTTTTAATTTTAAAATAAAAATTGATCTAGTTGGATTGAATCAAGATTATGGCTGCTCTGGCCTAAGTTTGGCTTGTTTCGACCCATTGCCACCCTTAATCGTAAATAAGATAGGCTATAAGTAGTATCAGAACATAGTAATTCTCATATGAGATACCTTGATAATCTCAAATCTAAAGATTAATTATATAACCATCATAATAAAAAAAATTACAAACATATAAATGAGATTAATTATATAACCATCATAATAAAAAATTACAAACATATAAGTAATATTCCATTTAGGATCTTTAGAATCAGATCATTTCAGTGAATTTATTCTCTAATAAGTACTTTAATATTTTTAAGTATTTTAATAATTTAATTTCTAAGATAAATTACTTTCTTGATAAGAAAGAAACATAACTTTTGCTTGTTGTACTGTTTTATTAATTTTTCGTCTTGATAAAATTATATCTAGGGATAATTTAAAAATAATATATAAATATCAAATTGTGTACAATAATTATTTTAGATATTTTTAGTATTAAAAAATTAATTAAAAATGTATAAATAAATGAATACTTTTATTAATTAAAATAATAATATCATAAAATTGCAATTAACTTATTGCTTACACTATCATCACCTACCACTCCACTATTACGCGTTCACTTAGCTTCGTGTGTTACAAATCCTTTATAACTTAACCTATGCCTCTCATAAATCACCAATTAATCACAAATTGTCATGGCTCACCTTAATTGTCAAGGTTCAAATTATCTGTTTTCATTACTCTATTCCTACCCTATTATATAGGCATTTATCGATTCATTTTTTATGAGTCCTATTTATTAGATAAATGGATGCTAAAAAATATGACAGAAAATAATGCAAATGGGTGATTTGTTCCCCAATTGTTAATGCTCCACCTACCAATTTTCTCCCAAGCGCTCTAACTGTCAATTGTTCCTCTTTTTGCTAACGTAATTTCCATGACTTTTTCTGCCATCTGGGTCATTGTTGGCACCCTTCTATTTTAGTTGGTAACTTCTGTTCCTATTTTGACGTGGACATCCGCTTGAGCAATTTCTAGTTATGTATTGTTTATCGTATGCCATTTATTCCTATTTTTAGGTTCAATTAAACCGAACTCTATTTTGGATGATCGATACAATAGTTACACAGGTTTTCCTTTGGCACCAAACTTATCCGCAAGACGCGCTTACTCCTTTGCGCGACTATCTTACTTAGGTCCTTCTAATCAAGACTCAACCTTCCCATGTGATCGTCGATCAACAATCTAGTTCTTAAACACCTCATGACCCTTGCAATGTTTAACTTTCACACTTACAAGAAAATTACGAAAGTACTAGAATAGTAAAGGAAATAATAAGAACAAGAAAAAGATACAACTTGAAAGCCAACCTTCATTACTTCCCTCAAAGTATACAAAGGAATACTTTCTCAATTGCTATGTCTCACAACACTCTCCTGTTAATTATGAGAGCAAGACTCAAATAAGCTATTTATAGGCATCCTCAGAAGACTAAGATAGAATACTAATATAACTTTACTAGTCAGGATCAAAATCTTATCATATCTTATCTTATCAGATTACATCAAACTAACTAATAGATGACATCCTCATCTAATTAAGATTCTATCGAATAAGATTAAGTTACATCACAATAATAAGATAAAAGATTACATTATCTAGGAATGATTATCTATATCTACTAAGATCTTCTCTATTTCTAGATGATCTTTCCACATGATTTTTATCTCTTAAAGCTGATGTCCAACCACTATGATCTTATTAGCCACATCATCCAAGATCTCCTCATCTCTATCTGTTGATGATGAGTCATCTAAGCTAATAGCACACGATTCTATCCAATGCTTGCTCATGTCAACTCCATTAGCCATAGTATGTCCACTTCTACATACACTAAGTCCTTTGTCCCTCAAGAACTTGGACTTAGCCAAGTCAGCTCGTACAAGGTCTGAAACTCTCTCAAAACTCGCACCATGCTTGATCTACTTGCTAAGTAACCTTGGAACTCTCGCATATTATCGTCATGTATGTGATCTAGCTAACCTTCTACTTAAAATCTGTCTCAAGCCTTCTTTTGGTCTCGTATACAAATCTTACATCTTGTCGAAGATTTCTGCCAATGCGTACCAATGCACGCCAACGCTTGGCATTGCTCCTTTTTCTCCTTGCCTTCTCGCAAGTCTTTGTCTTGTTCTCTTATTTCGTGTGTCAAACATTGGTCAAGGTTTGCCAATGCCCACACGATTTTACCATCACGATTTAGGGGTCTAACAGTTGGCACCTTTCTATTTAGTTGGTAACTTTTGTTCCTATCTTGGCGTGGACATTCGCTTGAGCAATTTCTAAACGCGTATTGTTTATCATATGTTGCTTATTCCAATTTTTAGGTTCAATTGAATCGAACTCTATTCTAGATGGTCCATATAATAGTTTTGGGTCCAAATAATAAGTCAACTAAAGAGATCAACGAATTTGATATAAAATTTATTAATGATCTTGAAATTTGAAATAAATAAAAATTATTGGACCATCACATGATTCGATGATATCTCTATTACATCTATTCATATTCAATTTGTTGATTATGAATCTATAAAAGATATATAAGAGTTCGTCAACTGAATATCAAATAACTGGATTTACTTACTATTATGCTTTCGAGATTACTCTTTATAATCTAAAACATGAACATAATTTTACTATTATGAGTGATCATGAAGCACTACTCATGTAACATCCCACCCCCTACTGGAAGTGTAAAATAGGAAATGGGTCATTGGATGAGACTAATAGGGATGTGTGAGT
>JANTNU010000001.1:15884559-15913389 GCA_024752395.1 Erythroxylum havanense
GTATACTGAATTTTAAATCGACTGATGTAGTACGCCACTCTCGTGGGACACGGACTCGGATATCACCAACGATATCGGGTTCGGGTCTTACGGGAGTGGGGTGTTACAACTCAAACATGTTGTTTCTACTACCTCTACATCAAAGTTTGAATCTTCCTCTCTTACTAATGCTGGCAAAATAGGTTCTCTTTAAATTCCTGTACTACCATGTTTGTCACAACGGGTAATTTTCATTGACTTCATAGCTTTATATATGCAATCATATGACTATTAATATTAAACTCCTATATTCACCAACACTTGTATCTTTTTTATCATTAATACACACTATAAAAAGTACTAAAATGAGTATCACTGATAATAATTATGAATATATCCCATCGTTTTAATATTCTTAAAATTTACTATATCTCCAACTTAACCTTCAGTCTTATCTCTATCGGTTAGTTATATGAAACAGAACTAAATGTTAACTTTTGTAGTCTAGTTATCATGTACAAAATTAGAAAGTAGGTTAAATTCTTAGGATAGGTAGCATGGTGGGACAATTATTTAAGCTTACCTCTTTTCATCTTCCTTTAAAACTTGTGTCCACTAACTCCTCCATTCACTAGTGGTATCTTATTCTTGGTCATGCTTCAACTAGTAAAATTTAGCCTTTAATTTCTTGTGGACTTTTACGCTTTACAAATATCGAGTCATTTTAATGTTTAGATTGCCAACTTATAGAACAACCTGGTTTGCCATTTAATAATAATGATTTTATTTTCGAAATTCCATTTAACTTGATTCATTATGTTATTTACGGTTCTTCCTCTATTTCTTTAATCAATAAATTTCATTACTTTCTATTATTATTGATGATTATTCTTGATTCACTTAGATATACTATTTAGAGCATTGTTCTGAGTTACCAAAATTACATGTGCTTATATGATTAAAACTCAAATTTTTTAACTATTAAAAGTGTTCATCTAGATGATGTTATGAAGTATCAAATTCTTCTTTACTTCATTTTCTTAGTCAACAAGGCACTATTGCTAAACATTTATGTCTTGACGAGTTGAATGAAATCATATTTTTGATTCTGTTCATGCTCTACTTCTTTCTGCTTTACATCCAAATAAAATTTAGGTTGAAGCAGCTCTTAATGCCATCTACATTATAAATCAAATTCCAACCTTGGTACTTCATAATTTATCTCCTTATGAAAAGTTGTCTGGTAAGCCTCCTACTTATCCAATCATACGTCCCTTTGTTCTCTTACAACCTTAGGAAGACACAAAACTAGAACCTCTAGCTTGCCTATGTTGTTTACTTAATTATCGTTGTTAAAATCCTATCTCCAATAAATTATGTATTTCTCGTCATATTTCCTTATAGGAAAATACCATGTTCTCTTTTTTTTTTCCAAATTTTACCACATTGTCACTATTTGTTTTTTAATGAATCCTTAATTGAGTTATTTTTATGTTTCGATATAAGTAACTTTGATGGACTTGATATTAGCCCTAATCAACATGCTCCTACTAAATCTACGCTATTTGTTGATCTTGCATATATATCTACACTGGATCATGGCATTTCTCTTTATGGTTACACTTAAATAAGATGAACTCCTCATCATATGACTGATTTCCACTGTTATTATGCTATTGCAACTTTCTACAAACCTTAATTTTATCATGTGGTGGATATTGAACCTCTTTGGTAGCAAGTTATGATTGAATTTGGCCTTAGAGAAACCATAAATTGGATCTATAGATGATCTTATAAGAAGACATCTATTGGCTACAAATGGGTTTGCAAAATTAAAAATCATCATAATAGGCTCTATTAAATGTTACAAAGCTTGTTTAGTAGTCAAAGGATATATACTCAAAAGTATGGCATACAATATGAAGAAGCTTTTACTTTAGTGGCTTAATTAACCTTTGTTCATAGTCTATTAGCTATTATTGTAGTTTGGAAATGACAACTTTTCTAGATGGATGTAAAAGATACTTTTCTCTATGGTGATTTATCGTAAAATGTTTATATGCATCCTCCTCCAAGTTATCATTCTTCTTATAAAGATTTATAGGGTTTGATGAGCCTTGTAAGGTAACAAGCTCTTAGTCTTTAATTGGTAAAATTTGGTTATGCACTTACTCAATTTGACTTTATTTTTAGTCATGGCACTGTATCTTGCTATGTTCTAGCATACACTATGAGAAAAATTGAGGCTTATCCTAAGGATATATCCATTCTAATATATATATATATTTTAAAATCCATCATCTTCATAACTCAAAATTAGGTTAAACGAAGGGTGTTATCAATGATGATTGTAAGGCTTTTAGGTTTGAATTCATTGATGAGAATGCATGATGGTGCAACATCTAACCAACTTCATCCTTACATAGCATGGTTTCACAGCCAAAGTTTTTAATATATGAAATTGATTTTATTGGTCCAATTAATCCACTTACATCAAATGGTCGTACATTCATTTTATTTGCTATTGATTATTTTACCATGTGTATCAACGTAGCTTTACACTCCCAAGTTATGTAAAAAGTTGCCTAATAAAATTATCATATTGGTTAATTGGCAAATTTAGCCTGTAATTATAGTATTGGTTTGTTTTCTAAACCTATCCATTGTTTGTCATAAGCTATTATTTTATTTGTAGCCTTCCATTAAGTATTGTAGTAGTTTATGAATATATGTTAATCATACTTGCCATTGTGTGTATTACAAGAAAAGGATGCAAGTAAAATATACGTGGCTTTTATTCTAACTACATCTAGTATATACTTGACATAGGAAGAGTGTAAACCTGTTGTTAATGGATTCAAAAATGCAATTTATTGTTGTTTCAACAGTTTAGTAAAAGCTAAAAAGAAATAATTTTAATTTTGCCAAGAGAAGGAATTATGTTCAATGGTAAAATGAGAATAGTAATTTTTGTTGTTATTATATTTAGTATATAATATGGATATTGTTATCTTGAGTAATTTTTCAGATTTCCTATATTGATTATCTCAATTGTAATAATAAGATGAAGCTATGGATATCAAATGTTAAGCTTAATATTGGTCAATATTTTTATCAATGTAATAATACAAATGCGAGTATAGGCCTCATTTTTTTATTAACGCATTATGATTATTTCAATTTAGCTTATATGATATTAATGTTATAGAACTGAATAATGATCATTTACATCAAGAATGTATGTTTTGGATAAAAATCTTAACACAATGTATAGAAGATGTCTATAAAAATTTTTACAATAACAAAACCTCAACTCTTTTACTTTTATTTTGTAGGTTCCATGTGACTATATACATAGGCCTATGATGCTTTTTAATATGAACCTATAATGTAGCAATATGTGAAAGAGTAAAACATAATAGGAAGGAATTACATATGATAGACCCTGTTATGTACATGATTTG
Source organism: Erythroxylum havanense (assembly GCA_024752395.1). Lineage (NCBI taxonomy): Eukaryota > Viridiplantae > Streptophyta > Magnoliopsida > Malpighiales > Erythroxylaceae > Erythroxylum > Erythroxylum havanense. Next base: position 15,888,003 of record JANTNU010000001.1, read on the forward strand.
TTCTCATTGTATCTGATTATGAGAGATCACTTTTTGTTGCTTAACCAAGTGATGGTCCTAGTTCTTATATTCTTAGTCTTTTTGCCTAAGCTCATTGCGAACATAGGAAATTTGTAATAGTTAAAACATGTTACTTTTGTACATTTAAGTTGGTATTATCAATATTTAAATAGGCTTTGATTTTTGTAGCTATATTTTTTAGTTTGTGTCATTATTTGCTTATTGAAGCACTGGTAATTCTAATCTACCAATAAGGAAATCATGGCTCCTAAAAGAAAAAATTCTTTTTATAATGAAAAGCATATAAGAGATCTTCATTAAGTTGGACATATAATGTGTGGCAACTGAGAGTGTCTAATATTCTATGTGGCCAAAACAATCAAAGATCTCTATCCATATCCAAAACAATTATCTAAGATAGTCTAACATTTCTATCCATATTCAAATCAATTTTCCAATATAGCTAAACATCCTTATCAATATCCAAATCATTGGACAAAGTCCAAATACATATTTTATATCCATATCATAACATATAGTTCAAATACATATGAAAATCATAACATATAGTTTAAGCATGGCTCATTTTTCTACTGATTCACCATCATCAGTTTGAGATTTTAATGGAGTTGATTTTTGGCCTTTACTTTGTATCTCCCTCTGGGTTGTAGTTTTTGTTTGTGCATTTCTATTTTGAGAAGCTTGAGTTGGTTCGAATACTTGAAATTGACTTCCACCTATCTATAAAGCATTCAAGTATAGTATTACCAATTACGAATAAATAAAGCATATGATGACCAATTAGGAACAAATGATAAATAATTAGCCAAAATTTGTAAGTTAGTAATAAGCCGTAAAATAAATTTTCCCACTAACTTTTCCAAATGTTACTCCATATCCTTGGATGGCCTGTATACACATAAATGTTTATAATATTGAAAAAAATTTGAAGGAAACACAAAACTAAAATTGAATATTCACTCATCACCCTCTTCTTCCTTCTTAAGATAGACGTTGCAGTGTTGGATCCTATAAATACGAATTGTCTACCTTGTCTTCATATATCACTATGTTAGATGTAAATATCAAATTTTCGATGGTCTTCCTCATTTTCTCTATATTATACAAGTAGAATTTATAGCGAATGATTAAATATTTAAAGAATATTTATCATAAACACAATTATGAATCAGTATAAAATTATCTTAGCAATTTCAGGTTGTCTCAAAGGTTGGTCCTTATTTTTGCATCCTTTTTTATTGTAACTAACTTCAAAACATTGTTGACATCTTATGATTACTCTAACTTTGCTCTACTTACTTAGATCCCATGGTTCTTCATCTTTATCCCTTTTCTAGCCTTTTTAGGTCTTCCAGGCATCTTTTTAATCAAAGAATGTAATATAGATTGCAAGTTTTCAATCTTAGGCCAAAATTTTAGACTGTTAATAAGTTTTATGACATACTAATAACTCGTTAAATGACATTTACATTTGTAGTATCAACTCACATGGCCATTGATATCCTCCCTCTGATTTGATGAACAATTAAATGCATACTTATATGGGATTACTATTAAATACAAAAGTCTACAATGACATGTTCTTGCCTATAAATCAACAATGAACTTATTTGCAAAATGCATTACTTTGAACTTCAATTTTTCATTTTTCCTAACGATATGATACCCTAATTCTTATTGTGTAGTCTTTATCTTCTTTCTTACCTTCAGACATATATCATCTGTGGATTTGATCATTATATCTCTTTTTTATAAATTTGACTCATTAAAACAACTTGAATACCTTCTAGCATATTAATCAGGCTTTTTGATCATGCTTCACAGAAGAATACATTAAATGTCTATGATATATAGTTATAAACAATTTCACACTTCGGCCTTGTATTAACAAACGCTTTCACAAAAGTCCTAGGATTCCTTGCTTTGAAGTGATCGTAATCCTTTTTCGATACATTATTCAACTACTCTATTATTTCATCAAATTTCACTTTTATTGTGCTAATTAATTGCTTTCCAAAATAATATATGTTTGACCTTTATGCAAATTATACCAATTAACATATATATGTCAATCACATTTTCTATGCTCAGCTTCTGGGGAAAATTTCTTCTATGCATCTATTAAACCCTGAACAAAAAAGTGGAAATAAAACATTATAATATAAGTATAATAATTCAAAACACATTTACTAATAAACAGTACCAAGATTATAATTTTGAACTTTTGTTGATCGTTGACAAATGTCTGTGAATTCCAACTGATGTTTGGATCGTCACCAAGAAGACTTAAAAACCAATGTCAAGATTCGTAATTCTCTCCCTTAACCATAGCCCAATATATGTGGCACATCTTATTGTTTATATCACACCTAACTGCAACTAACGAAGCACCTTTAAGAAATGTCTTAAGGAAACATCCATCTAGCCCTATTACTTTTTGACAACCACTAAAGAAACCATACTTCAATATACTGCGTAAAATCTCTTCAACATTAGCTTTCCAAACTTTTCATCAAGTTCATTTTGGATGATAAATTGACCTTTTTATCAACCCGCCACAATTCTTGTTCATAAGACCACAATTTTATATAATGCCCTTCTGTTAATCCTCATAACATCATAATAGCTTCCCATTTCAATTGCAATATATAATTCCTTTAAAGATCATCTATCATCTTGCTAACTGGCCAATTTGTGTTCCTCCTAAGCTTGTGTAAGAATTGATCTTCTATCCACTTCTTACTAGGTTGCTTGCTTTTTTGGACTTTCTTACAAGTATGTTTGTTTTCAAATATCTTTACTGTAAAGGTTTTTTCATTTCCAATCCAACCATCATAAACCCTAAAAGGATAGTGTGAATCATAAATAACTTATATTCTCATACAAGATCTTATCGCTAAAATATCATATCCAGTTTTAATTACATAATTTCATATTGCCTCCTTAAACCGAACCTCGCCCTTAAATTTTATGTCAACTTCAAACTTCAAACTAAAAATCTTTTATGTTTTCATATTGCCTCCTTAAAATAAACCTCACCCTTAAACTTCATGTCAACTTCAAGCTGGAAATCTTTCATGTCCACTTTTGGATTAAAAACAACATATTTCTTCCTCATGTTAGAGGCTTTGCACCCACCATCATCACTATATATTGGTGATTGAACTTTAGCATCACTGTCCTTATACTCACAACACCACCTTTGTGAACTTTCTACTTCTCTTTGTGAATTGTTTGAATAATTTCCATTGCTTTCAACCCCATCTATAACACCATCACATTTAAATCTACTACCTACCTTCTTCTGATATTTCTTCTCATTAGCTCTTGAAGTAACATATTCTTCATCATCATTTGCATAAATTTCATCATCACTTATATCATTTTCAAATTCAATCATCTCCATAATGTTAAAATCTTCACCATTTTGCTCCACCTGAACTTGGAATAACCGCTCTTCATTGTCGACATCAGAATCAATTTCATCACCATTAATTGTAGGATTATCCTAACCATGCTCATAACAGATTTTAGCATTGTAGTTCTTTAATTTATTTAATGTGTTGAAGTATCGACAATATGTCCTTATCATGAAATAAGCTTAACTTTTTCAAGCCTCTCATTGACTCTTGTGGAAATTTGTAAAACAAAGATACAAATATATGTCTTTTATCTTTTGATTCTCATTTTAATACTAACATACTATGTTTCTTAACATCAATATCCTTCTTCCGTTTGATCTTGCCTCCAACATATTTGTTGCTTTCATGTCTTTTCAATACCCCACCATAATGAAGCTTAAAATTTACTAACTTTGGCATTACAAAAAATTTTACTTTTATGTCTTTTCTAACGATTTTTTACCACAACTTTATAGAACAAGACCTCAACGTCTGAAGCAAAAAGGAAAATAAACCGAAGTAAGTTATATAATTTGATATAACAAACCATAATTTAATATAAAGATAACAAAATATATAATTTAATAGATACGTAGTTAAAATCCTTGTCATTTTAACTCTTTAATTAACCTACTATAATTTGAATAGCAAGACTTTGGAAGCCACCTTAGAGCTAATTCAGGAGACGATGATGAATAATTATCTCCTTTCTATCCTTGCTCGCTAGAAAGCATTCACCCCTCTATTCTAATTATTGGAATGAGTGGAGCTTATTAGAAATAAAGTAGGGAAAAGGTACATAAACTCCTCGTATCAAATGCAAGCACTAAAAAGGAAAATTGAAAGCCTGGTTGGAGTAGTGAGAATAACAAAAGCATTATACTTTTTAAAAAGGAATTAACAACCATCATTGAAAAAAGTCATGAAACATCCCTTAAAAAGGGGTAAACCATAGATTAATAGACAATGGAAACCATATGTAATAAGAAATTCAATTAAGTGCTGAACATAATCCCACCAATTGACTCACAAGCTAGCATATAAAATTTTGCTTACATTGCCTTATATGTAAAGGGTTTAGAGTTGTCTAGAGATGAAAGATAGTCTCTAATAACTATTAATAATGAACTGTAACCTCGATTAATTATATAGATAAAAAGTTGCATCCTAATTTGAGAATATCCTATTATTACATTCTCTCCATATTCCATAAACCAAATTACAAAGGAAGATTTAGAAGATCATTTTATCATCTTTATATGAAAAGTGCATTTGAATGATTAATTCATCAATTGGTAACCATTCATAAGGAGGAAGAGCTATATTGCATAGATTTATGATCACCTTTTAATACATACAATGAGAGTTATATTGTAGAGGTTTCAGAATTCAAAAAAGATATTTCTAGAAAATAACAAGTACAATAAATCAAGACAACTAAATTTAAGAGCAAAACTTATACAAGAGTGAAACTTAAGTTGAACAGTGATTCAATTGATATAAGTAAGTGTCAGAATTGAAAAAGAAAAGTGATTTGAAAAGAAGTGAAACAAATAACCAATTCAACAACAACAACAAAATATTATTTATTGGAAAGAATTTAGCCTTCCACCTCTACCTTTACAATTGACGCTTCAATAGAAAGAAAACAAAATAGGTTATTAGAAAGAAATAGAATAGCTTGAAATTGAATACAAAAATGAGAAGATTTGTGAAAGATCAAACAACTAAATTTAACAACACTTAATTATTTCTCAAAGAGATAACTTAAGGGTTTTATGAACTCACTTCCTAAAAATGTGTGACAACTGGCGCTCCTAATCGCAAGAGACAACAACCTCCAAAGTCACTCCCAATCACAAAAGAGTATTGTACCATCAAGAATGAAAGACCACATTCCTAAATAAGGAAGAAACACATCGGAAGTAGGTTTTTAAAAAAAATCATGTCTTAAATATTGCATAACAATGACTATAGTATACTTTCTAGTTTTATTAAATATGAGTTTGACTCAAAATTCATTTAATTTTAAACTTATACTTTAAATTGAGTCCAAAACAAAAAAAATCTATTGAAATCTTTTAGTAATTTTATTATTCACAATTTTTGTTAAAATTTTATTTTTCATAGAATTTTTTATCTTTATTATAAGTATATACTTATAGAGATTATTTAGACCTCTAATCACGTTATATCTTATACAAAATAAAAATTTAAAATATATGCATTATACATTTATCGGTCTTTATTCCAAAATAACTTAAAGACTAATTTTAATATTAGATTATTTATATTAAAAAACTAACGATCAATTATATGAACTTTATTATTATAATTGATAAAAAATATTACACAATTATCAATTACGAGAATAGGTTAAGCCTGCAATCAAATCAAAAGAAAAGTGAACCAAAGGATAAAGCAGTTGTTCACGTTCACATGTGTCAATTTTCACCACCACATCCTCTGGAATCCAATTATTAAGGCATTCACTCCAAAATGTGATAAATGACAAACTCAACACAAAAATAGTTATATTCATATTTTGAAATTTTAACTTAGAAATTTAAATTTTAATATGTTCAATGACCATTGTAAAATTAATTATAAGATTAAAAAATTTAATATATGATTAAAAATTATCCTTATTTATTAAATAATTTAAAATTTAATTAAAAATATTATTAGATATAAATTAATTGATTTATTATTAATCTATAAAATCAACTAATTAATTAATAAAATGATTAACTTTTAACAATAAAAATTATTAAAACAAACTGAACTGAAAATTTGAAAAAATAAAAAGATTCAAAGTTTTGATAATTAAATCAAGAGTTTTTTAATTATTGATTAATATATAAACATCTGTATTTAATTTATTATTAAAAGTTAATTATACAATTAATATTATCTAAAATATTTTTAAACATTGATAAATAATTTCAATTATATAAAAAATTATATGATATTAATTGCATAAAATAAGTTGTGGGACTCATGTACGAACAGTAAAACGACAGTTGGTACAAAGGAGCACGTGGAGCGTCGGAAACCAAAGTCAAGGCGCTTTCCTCTAAAATTCTCGGCCGGACCACTTTACGTTATTCACTTTACTCTTGCCTTTCGGTTACCTGTAAAAAACCAACCCGTCTATGACGTTGGCGCTTCTTGGAATCACTAGATCCGTGGCCCTTTTTTCGGAAACGAGCTCTAGGCAAGTTTCTGGTTGTTAATCTTCGAATATGGATGCCATTAAGAAGCAAGCCACCAAGCTCCGTGAGCAAGTTGCTAAGCAACAGCAAGTCAGATCCTTTTTTTCTAATTTTTCCCCTCAATTCTTAGCTCTAAATTTTTCCTTTTCATGCTTGCTATCTCGTTGATTTCCATGGAACTTTGAAGCCTATCTTTGTGTTCTTTTAAATCTTGATGAACCAAAATATGATACGTACATGCTAATGTTCAGATGTTTGTTAATTTGCAGGCAATATTGAAACATCTGCGTCATTTCGGTCATGAAGATGTTATTATTGACGAAGCTGAATTTCGGTGTTATCAGCAACTTCAAAATCTCTACAGTTCCACTAGAGCTGCTAAGGTATCTCCATGCATTAGTTTTATTCAATTTGCGTGATCCTGAACTGGTGAAGTGCATTAGCACGTACAGTAGTTGTTTAATTTGGTCGGAATCTTGAAATTTCTCAGCATTATCAAAGGAATATCGTCCGTTGTATTGGCAGTTTTGTATCTACAACTTCAAAGCAAATGGAAATAGGTAGGTATCATAATGCTCGTGTGTTGTAATGCCTCTATGAGGCTGATAGATGAAGCTTCTACCTTTATTTATTTTCTTTTAGCAAGAAAATTGGCTGAGGATTGTTGCAAATATGGAGATGATAGCCAAAGTGTGAATACTCATGTTGCAAGAGCCACTCTACAATTTGGTACCTCTCATAATTTAATGGAAAATGAGAGCGAAACTTTTCTTGGCATTTTAGGCGATCAGGTAATCATATCAATGTGATCATGCTGCTAAATTTATTGATTATGTGATGAATACAAGTCAAATATGCAGTTGAGGTGTACTTACAACTACCTTATAAATGTAGCAATGAGATTCTTGCTATATGAATATATAAGTGCAAATGATGAATTTACATCTTTATGCTTAGTTAATGTTGCTTTTAAGGCAACAAACATTATTCCATTTTATAGGGAGCTTCAAAATGTCAATTTAGAATAGATATGTATTTCCCATACTTGGTGAAGCATACCAAATGGATTTTGTCCTTGTTATGAAGTCAAAGCTTGTAAGGGAAGTTTCGGAAGAAAGCATTGTCAACCACAACTGGATCACATTTATGATGTGCTATAAGTGGTATACTTTGCAGTAGCAGTTCTTAGTATTTCTTTTTTTTTCCGTCTTTTTTGGTTTTTCTATCCTCATGTTCATCCTCTATCTCTTGCCATTAGGGTTGTTGCTATCATAAGAACTAAAAGGACTCAGCCCTTTACAATGCATGTATACTTGAATTGACGCGTCTGAATTCTCAAAATAAGCTACCTTCAAAGATCATAGGGTTGTTTCCTTTCTTTCATCCTTCTAATAGTCACAGGTTTTCTTCAATATTTAGGTTTCTGAGCCACTTCGAGCATTGATAACAGGAGCCCCTTTGGAGGATGCTCGCCACTTGACACACCGTTATGACAAACTTCGCCAAGAGGTTGAAGCACAGGTAACTTCTTGTGTGCAATAGGCACCTATGGCCTTGCAAAATTCCAAAAGTAGAATCATTGTACTTTTGCTTCTGTCAGGCAGCTGAGGTGTTGAGGCTTAGATCAAAGACCCGAGATTCAGATATAACTGCAGAGAATTGCACCAGGCTTCGAGGAGCAGAAACAAGGTTGAATGATCTGAAATCTACAATGATGGCACTTGGGAGAGAAGCAACTGCTGCAATGTTGGCAGTTGAAGATCAGCAGCAACAGATAACTACGCAAGGGCTATTTACTATGGTATAACATGCCATTCTTCATTTGAAAAAATTTTCACCAGACATTTTTACGTCATGAGTCTGTTGGGAAAAAATGAAATTTATTTTTTAATAAGTTTTGATGTTAGGTTAGCTTATTATTTTTGTCATCAGATCAACTAAGAATTCATTTATTTGCTTGTTGGTGTTGCATGTTACCCGTTTGTGTGAGATACTGTAGCATTTGCTGAACTATTATGAACCAGTCGATTTGGGTACCAAGTTTCATTTTTATTTTGAGTTATCTGTTGGACCTTGTTTCTGATTAAGTAGTACAGTGAAAACATCATTGTTGGTTGAAGTTGATGCTAATAATCTTTGGTATTCAATGTTGGCATGTTCTTTAGATCTGCGTAATTGTTCAGTGTTTACTATTAAGATCATCCAATTGTAATTTTATGAAAATGGGCAAAAAGCTGTGATCTTCTAACTTAGTAAAAAGGGATTCAAAGTTGTGTTGTATGGTTGATTGTCCTGGCGATGCACCTTAAACTTATTGCTTATTACCTTGATGAAGAAGTTTTTCACTCCACTGAGGTAATGTGATGATAGAAGACAGATTCTATAATCCAAAAGTCTTGCTTCTTGTTTATATTTGCTTTAGCTACTAGTTTATATTTATTCATTGAATTTATCAATTTCTTGAAAACCTGAATTGAAATTAAACCTTTTTTCAGGTAGATGCGGAGAGGTGTTATCATCAACATGTTCTTTCTATCTTGGATAAGTTGTATGATGAGGTGTGTGTATATGTACACTTCGACTGTGCAAGCATTGTAGCATACACTGTTTTGGATCAATAATGTCACATTCATCATGGTTTTATTTTCATGCAAGAAAGATTATGATTATTACAATAATGTGAAAGTATTGTAGCATACACTGTTTTGGATCAATAGTTTCACATTCATTATGGTTTATTTTCATTCGAGAAAGATTATGATGATTTCAATGATGTTTTATGTTATTGAGATTAGATGATTCTGGAGGAGCAATTAAATGAGTCTTCATCACAATCAGGGACCACAGAGAAAGCTATGAATGTCTTAGCAGCACCTGAAGATTCTACTCCAAATGATAAAGTAACAAGTAATGGAAAATACGATGTTTTCTTTGCAAAAGTGAGTCTTATATTTCTTCGAACACCATCCTCTACCCTTAAATTATTCCAAAAGTACAAAAAGGACTATTTAAGATCCCTCTTAGGATTTCATTACTCAACACAGGGTTTATTTCTTAATATTATGGTTTTCAGAACCAAAATGGCCAAGCTGTTCCTACTGAAAAGCTTGCGGACTTGATGACTGACCAGTCCAGTTACGACACTAAATCCAGCCCATCTAGGATCCAGCTGGGTTTAGCTATTTTTCCCTGGTTGAATGGGACTCAGTGACCTGATGGTTGCTGATTGGTCAATAGCTAGTCAACAGTCAACCTTCCATTTAATTAAAGCATGCTCCCAACTCCCATCCTTCTAATTTTCTACCATTTGACACTAAACCAACTTATGTTTTGTGGATTCTTTAGTTCTCATAATATATTTAAATTCTATATTATTCATGAAAATATGGATTGACACTGGTTCAATTACAGTTTGATCCTTTGCCCTTGACCTGTTGCCCTCAAGTCAATCCTCTTGGCCAGGTCTAAAAACATTGAAATATTTTCATTGACTTGAATATTGGGATCTCATACTCTAACTTGCACTGTAATAGTCAATGCATGGCCCATGAAACTTCACCAGTGTAGTGTTTCTTCAAGGTTTTTCTATGTTAAGTCAGGGTGCTTAAAGGTTGAATGTAAATCCTTTGTTGCGCAAATTATGCTAGGCAGATGTAATGGAAGGAAAAAAGAGAAGCTATCTAATAATACATTTTTCAGAGCTTTCTTTTTATGTGTGAAAGTAGTAATTCATTAGGACAAGGTGCTCTTTTATATGTTCTTTGTAGATTAATTTGCTATTTTTGGTTATTCTTGTTTTCTCTTTATTAAATGTGTAGGTTATACACCCCTTTGATGCTCAAGGTGAAGGGGAGTTGAGCCTCTCTGTTGATGACTATGTCGTGGTTTCGCAGGTATCTCCTCCAATGAATAATGATTTCATTTACCTAGGTTGTAGGTTAAGTAATTCAAAACCAGAAGAACATTTTAGTTTTTCAGATTTTATTTAATCATTGTCTTCAATTTTTATACCTTTAAATTTGCATATCTTGTGTTGTACTGCCAAATCTGGATATTTAGCTTGCTCAATGTTTTCCTTTTTTCCTTTTACTCTTCACATAAGTTTCCAATGAACTTAAAAAGGTGACTGAGAGTGGATATATTGTGAGTTTTACTTATAAGGATTGTTATTACCGTGGGTGAGGAAGATAGTTGTAGTTCTCTTAAGAAGGTTAAAGCCTTGCAATTGTCCATTTTGATTGGAAAGAATGACTCGTTACCCCCGGCCAGGTCAACCTCCCAAAATGAAAATGAAAACATTGATTATTAACACCACATTCGAGTCTACGAGTCTTTAACTATATAGTGTATTCAGAAAGTACATATTAGGCAAATTTCTGACTCTGTCCACAAAATGAACTGAGAGACCTTAAGGCTTTTATTGGGAGGATTTAGTTTCCTTGTGTTAAATTTTACTCGCTGCTTTAAAATTTACTCCAGATGTTTGTGGTTTAGTGGTTGCATTGCTTTGATATCTGTCTTGAAATCCGATCTATTAAATATATTATTACGGAATAACTCTTAGTTTCTTGTTCTTCATGATTGTATTCATCTGAAATGAACTTTCTTTTGTTGTTAACTTGCTTCTTTTAAATCCCTCCCAAAGTAAGATATCTTGGTACCGGTTAGAGCGTAAAACAAGTGACATGGCCATTCCAATTGAAATTTCAAGTTGAAGTTGTATTGTTTCCTTGTCCTTTCTCCTAACACTTTGTCGCCCTCCATTTTCTTTCCTGATTTCACTAGGTGGCTCCTACAGGGTGGTCCAAAGGAGAATGTAAAGGGCATACTGGATGGTTTCCCTCTGCTTATATAGAAAAGCTGGAAAGGGCACCTACTAGTGAAGAAAAGCTAGTAAAAGCATCTACTAGTGAAGGAAAGCTGGAAAAAGCACCTATTATTGAAGAAAAGCAGGAAAAAATGCCAGCAAATGAAATGATTGAAGCAGCAACCTCTAAGTCTTGATCTTACACTATCCACCTAGAGAAATTGTACATGGCCCTCTTCCTCTCGCACAAGCACTCCATTTTGTGGTTTTTTGGCTCCAATAGCTGCTTTATTATAAAGGCCCCTTTTTGCTAGTATATTAAGGTTTTGTTTCCTTTCTATAGTTAAATGTCAATATCAAAGTCTAGTGTGTATTCTTCTGTTCGTATTTCCTATCCTGTATCTGCATGTGCTTATTCTTTACAAGCTTTACGGCTGTCTACTTCTAAACTCAATAGATTCCCGTCTTCTCCAGCGCAGTTGGTGTCTGTGATGGTCAGCTTGGAGCAGTATTCTGGGTTCAAGCAACGACTTAAAACGACATAGCTTTTCTTTGTCTCTTTCCTTTCCTCTTTATCTTATGCTTAAATAATGTAAATTGCTTCCTGTTGATCATTATTTTCTGTGAGAAAGTAACTTTTTGAGAGAAAACTGTGCAATTGATTATTTCTCATTATAAAATTATTATTTTAATTAATAAATATTATAATTAACTAAATTCTTTTACTTAACAAAATTTATAACCTTAATTACTTGATCCCTAAATTTTGTTACCACTATGTTGAAGTTTCTGTAGAGTGAATAATAAAGACGTTTTAATTTCTCTGCTGTTTATCTTCTTTTATCTTTCCACATTCTCTTTGATGCCGTCCCCTGCTTTGACAATAGTGTTGATTAATCTCTTAAAGTAGCTCTTCTTATGTACTCAGTGATTCTGCTAGATTAGCCACGACCCATTTCTTAATGTATCTCTACCACCATTCAGGAACTCTGAGCAAAAACTGACCACACAGCTTTCTTTTGTCCTTATGAAGCTGAAGTTTCAGAAGGAAGTCAAGGTAGCTTTCTGCATTTTTGATCTCTTCATTTCCCGCATTCTTTCTTGCCTGTCTCTTATTGTATTCTTATGAGAGGGATGAGCATATTCTCTTGGTTGCCATAAGTCTCCAGATCTCCAATAAAGGATCTTTCCCAATAGTAATTTAAAACTTAGTAGCAGCGAAAGCCCAAGAAAAACATTAATCCATGGTTTCATTTCAAATACACAGTTGCTACATCTTTATGCCCCAATGTTTCCCAAGTTTGGCATGAAATTTAGCATTTTAAAGTTGGAAAAGTCGGTAATGGAAGCTCGATGGGCTGATTCAATCTTTCTTATGACCTTCGCTTCAAGTTTGGTGTATATTAGTAAGCAAAATGAGACGTCTTGGAAATGTCTATTAACAGTTAAATAACTCTCCTGACTCTGCTGGTTCTGTGAGCTTTTCCCCTGAGCCCCGACCACGAGAGTATTCACCTAAGCGAGACAGGTCCATCAGCAGCAACAGGCTTTGATGGAGAATGTAATTAACGTATAAAATATAATAAATCATCAATCATAATTTATACTTTAATTTGTTTCCCTTTATTAAGAATGTTTTCGACAAGAAAATACAAGATTGCTCAGGGTAATAAATCTTATATTGATCACTTAACTACGTTTATATAATTCATAGTATATCTATTGATTATTGATTGAGTTGATCTTAACTAAAATAAATTATAAGTAATATTAAAACATATCAATCTCTATACGAGATACTTTGAATATTTCAAATAAAAGGATTATTTATTCAATCATTACAATAAGAATTTTCATATGCATATAAGTAATATTTTAAATGGAATTATCGTATAGGGTCAATTCAATAAATTTATTCTCTAATAAGATATATATTTGTTTAAATATCATCATACTTTAATCTATTAAATCTACAACCTTTTTTACAAGGAAAAGACACAACATATGGTAGTCTTTTTACTTTCTATTATTGTTCAATCTTAATATAATAATGATTAAAAATAATTTAAGTATAATACATCGATACAATATGAATCTTATAATTATTATCTCATCATAGTTTTATTTGTGATATAAATTTATCCTATATAATTTATTATAAGCATATGAACATTTATAAAAAAAATAATGCCTTTAAAAAATTATATCACTAAATTACTATCAATTAATTGACTGTAGAATATAAACCAGCACTTCCAAAATACGCTTAATTCATAGTTACACAAGTACAAAATTTTTAAATAATTTTATTTATTCTAAAATTATATTATTCTAAATTACTTAAAGTATCCTATTATATTAAATTTATTTTTACTATATTAATTTTTAATTATCTTAACATAAATTGCTAATAAATAATATCAAACATATTTAAAATAAATTAATAAACAATAAAATATGGTCTATTAATAATTTAAAATGATAATTTAATTTTTAAAATAAATAAAATGTATATCATTCGAATATATTTTAATAAATTTCAAGTGTGAACACTTTATCTTTAATGCTAGCAGCAAAGGAAAGTAGACAACTGCCCACAGCCTAGTGGGCTCTACCAACGTCAATTAGCGTGTGAACGCATTCTTATTTGACGTGAAAGCGCATTCTCTTTCGTACAAGAACCTAACCAACAGACACCAAACCCCAAAACACAGTCTCTTGTAATTACTTGTCCCGATTAACCACTTGTTCCCATGTTCAGCGGCGGCGCCGGAGACGAGGACGATGCCTTGGGGCAGATAACGATGATGCTCAGTCCTGAGATATCTCCGTCGGCAACCAAGGGCCGGGGCTCTCAGTCTCAGCAACAACAGCCACAGTGGGGACAACAGGAAACCATAGAGTTAATTGCGATCAGAGCAGAGTTGGAGAAGGATTTCAGTGTCTCAAAGAGGAGCAAAACGCTTTGGGAGGTTGTCAGCTCCAAGATGATGGAAAAAGGCTACTTTCGAACCCCTGATCAGTGTAAATGCAAATGGAAGAACCTTGTCAACCGTTATAAGGTACCCCAGATCTTTTTTGCTATGATCATTGAACATAGTTTCCATCTATCAAAGCCCTTGAAGTTGGATTTGCTGAAGGTCCTGTCTTTTTGTCTTTTTATTTTAATTCAATTATGGAAAGCTGTTTCCTTCGAGTGTTATATGGCAGCGTGGTCAATTTCTGTTAGGGGTAAATTTACGTATTATTAGAACTTTTTAGACCTTACTTATCAGCAAAAATTTTAACAGGTATTGTTGTTGTTGGTAGATTATTGCATTAGGTTCCAGGAACTCAAAAGTGGCAAGTGGAAGCCAATAATTGAAAATAGAATAAATATAAACATAAAAGATAATAATAAAATAAAATAAATATTTAATAAATAAAAATAAGTAATAAGTAATAAACTAAATAATATAATGAAAATAGAATAAGGTAAAGAGTAAAAAAATAAATTAATACACAGGCAATAAAGAAGATAAATCAATCAATCAATCAAATAAGTCATTACGAGAAAATATTTAGACTAAATAAGGAAATGTTTAGGTTAAATCATTAAGAGCTAAGTACTACATATTTAAATATTTAAGCTAAATGTAAAAGAAAAATGCTTAAAGGACTTATGAGAACTACAAGGATCTCCTTATGAGAGATCCTTTATTCATATCCTAGTACGTTAAAGTTTCTATTGAGAATTATATTTTTGGTAAGTTTCAGCAGAGTCATATCATTCATTATCACCTTCTCCAATTCTTTTTAAGCCTTTCTTTTTTCCTCGTACGGTCTCTAAATACAATCTTCTCACATTTCTCATTGGAACGTCTAAGTATCTCCTCTTAATATATCCAAACTACTTAAGCCTTGTCTCTCTTAATTTTTCAATAATATTAGTCACATTTAATTTGTCTTTTACCATGACATTCTTAACATGATCTCTTTTAGTAAAGTTGCACATCCAATAGAGTAACCTTATTTTTGCTACCATTAGCTTGTGATTATGCATCTATTTGATGGCCCAATACACTGCCCCATAGAGCATGGACAACCTAATCGTTGAACGATAAAATTTATCTTTAAATTTGAGTAGTATCTTCTTATCACGTAAAACTCCTAATGCACTGGATGATAGATCTTGTCTTCATCAATATTTCAATTGCTCTGGATGATAGATCTTAGAAACTTAAAACACTCCTTTTATAGTATAATTTTTGAACCAATCTTTACCTTCACATCAGTAGCTACCCTATGGTTCAAAAAGTTACATTCTATATACACAGTCTTAATCCTAATCAATTTAAAGTCCTTAACTCTAACATATCCCTCCAAATCATGCAAATCGTATTTTTTTTACATCAAATAAATCTATGTATATTGAGCAAAATTATCGACAAAGATTACAAAATATTTTGAACTTCCCATGGACCCTAAATATCATAGTAGATGACAAAAGTGGAAGATGACACATAGTTGCTATTATTAAAAGGTAAGGTATGATATTTGGCTAATTGACAAGATAAACGATCAACATTTTATTTTAAGAAATTCTAACAATCCACTGAAAATTGAAAAGAAATATGACTAAGATAGTAGTGCCAAGTTCGAG
This sequence comes from Erythroxylum havanense, assembly GCA_024752395.1. Lineage (NCBI taxonomy): Eukaryota > Viridiplantae > Streptophyta > Magnoliopsida > Malpighiales > Erythroxylaceae > Erythroxylum > Erythroxylum havanense. The sequence goes on from JANTNU010000001.1 coordinate 15,904,089, forward strand.
ATATAACAGTGGCACCACAATTAGATTGACTCATGGTAAAAGTAGTGATGTAAATTCAAAAACGTATCATTCCTCATGTCCTGTTTCCAAGGAAACTATGACTTGAAAATGAAACAAGTCTAAGATCACATAATTGGTCAACAAAGGTTAGATTAAGTGACAATTTTAGAATAAAAGAGCTATTTACTAACGTAAGATTAGATGTGTAATGGGTGCACAGAAAATATGTGTAATGGGTGCGTGGAAAACCATGTGTTTATTTGTGAACAATCAAGGTATAGGACTCGTATGATTGCAGCATGCAGAATTAAGATATCAGAAAGAAGTAGTACTTGGTTGATAAACAAGGCCAAGTTTGTAGAATTATTGAGAACGCATTAATGTCAATTTGATCAAGAATAACAGTAAGGTTGGACTTAGAACTTAGAAGACTCGACGGAATCCTTAATGACTGCAATGACGAAAGAAGAGGGTTTGCATCTTTGATGATCAAACTTTTGTTTTAAATCCTTTTCTAGTGGCTTGACCGAATATTCAAATATCTAATGACTTGACTTCTTGCAATAATTACAATATTCTTTCATTTTCTCTTTCATTGGAGAACGAGAAATTGGTGATCCTGTAAATTCTGTAACAGTCAAGCTGCTGTGAAGAGTGTAGATAAGCCGATTTTTCCTCCTTTATGAGTTTTGAGCACATACAATTCAGCATCTTTTTGATCATATGAATCTAAAATAGCAAGTTGACTTTAAACATCTTGAAACTATGAAAGAAAAGAAAATTAGATATGAATTGTCCAACTTCCTAATTTAGCTGATGCAGTTGTCCTATATGAGTTACATCTACCAAGTAAGTGATTAAATGTATAGAGGATTTTGATGGAAATTTTCTTGTTGGGTATGCATTATGTGAATGAGCAATCCAACACCCACTATATAAAGTTGAGGCATTACCATTTACCATCATATTTTAGCAAGACTTCCCCTTTCAGGTTTCTACTACACCTTCTCTAACCTTTCTAATGTGAGCCTGCACCTTATGTTTACCCCTCCATATCAAACATGCTAGGTACTGGAAACCCGCCTGATTTGCTCTAATGGCTTCCTTGTTTTCTCAGTGCCACTTTCAAAAGGTTGTTATTTTTTATTGTTGACTCTAATACTCACTTCCCTGTTAGTGATATGTTGTGAACCACATGAATTTTTGATGCCAGCCCCTCCTTTGATGTTAGGTGATGTGTACTTTCTTTCATCTTACGGATACCTGAATTTACCTCTTTCATCTTACTGTGCATATATTATCTTTTCCTACGTTATGTAACTGATTAGAGTCGGTTCTAATTCTTCATTAGCTGCGTAAATTGTGCCCAAAAGTAGGAAAGTTTAGAGGTATAGATGAATTGATCAGAGATGAGTTGATGATAATGTGCAAAAACTATTATACCTGAATCAGTTTTTTCGTATCCTAACATTTCGAACTCTTGTGAGGGTGGTATGTTTCTTATTGAACATGATAATACTTTTTCTTAAATAGGTTGGGTGTGTGTTATTTTATAAGTGCAGTTCTCCAATATACTCTACATTTTTCTATTCGTTCCATGCTTTTCTATTTTCAATTCAACAGGGGAAGGAAACATCTGATCCTGAGAATAGCAGGGAATGTCCGTTCTTTGAGGAACTGCAAGCAGTATTTGCTGAAAGAACAAGGAGAATGCAACGACTACTTCTTGAATCAGAGTCCGGTTCTACCAATACAAGGAAAAGGGTAAAGAGAACGAGTGAAGATAGATCATCTGCCGAATTTTCAGATGATATGGATGATAATGATGACAGTGAGGAGGAGAAGCAACCCAGGAGCTATTCTAGAAAGAGGAATGGTGAAAGAATAACGCTAGAGAGGTCTGGGAAAGGAGCCACTGCCTCAAATGCAAACTGTACAACCGGAATACAAGAAATGCTCAAGGAGTTTCTTCAGCAGCAGCAAAGGATGGAAATGCAGTGGACGGAGATGATGGAAAGGCGGGCTCAGGAGCGGCAATTGTTCGAACAGGAATGGAGACAGTCAATGGAGAAGCTTGAGAGGGAGAGACTAATGATTGAGCAGGCTTGGAGGGAGAGAGAAGAACAAAGGAGGATAAGAGAAGAGAGCAGAGCTGAGAGGAGGGATGCCTTACTGACCACCCTTCTGCGTAAATTCATCCATGACAATACCATCTGAGATTATCGGTTTCCCATTATCGATTCTTCCAAAAAATTGAGCTTCCTTAAGAAGGGGAGTAATGTTTGATACATTTTAATTCTTCGATTCCTAAAAAAAAAATGAGCACAGAAGGAAATACAAATTCTTATGGGTTCCTTTAGGGGAAGGACCTATTTTAGCTACATTGACAGCCACGAAAGGTTGGGGAAGAAACACTAAATTTATGCTTACGTTTGCAGGTCCTAAGAAAAGAATTGTTCTTGAAGAAATTCTTTTACTTGTAAAAAGGACTCGCCTATATTTGTTATTGTTCATTTTCAGGAAAAAAAAATAGAGAAGAAAAAAAATGTCTACTGAAGCATAGCAGAAGAAGCTGTTGTCAGTTCTAGAGTAATATGAAATTATGAGGATAGATAATTGAGGGGTGCTTGGTTCAAATGTAGCAATGATAATATAGAAATGAGAATAAATATAGTGAATAGATATAATTATTATAATTATGAATGGTTGGTTAAGAAGAAAGAATGATTACTATTATTATGGACAGTGATTAGTTTGTTTGAAATTTTAAGAAATAAAAATTTGCTAATTTTTTGTTTTACATCAAATTTTACTATATGCTAATTAATTATATTTAATTTATTCACCATTTATGATAATAAAATGCTTAAAATCAAGTAGTATATCGCAGGCTTTTTTTCTCCTTCTCGAAGAAAAAAATATTATAGTATTTGCTTGTATTGACACATCATTAGTCAAATAACGTCTTGAAAATAAAGTTTAATCATAATATTGTTTTGCTAAAAAAAGAAATAAAAATTTGTTTACATCAAATTTTAATATATTTTAATTACTTATATTTAATTACCACAAGAGAAAAAAGAAAAAAATCAATTAATTATATTGTAATTAATTATATTTAATTAATTATATTTTAATTAACTATATTTAATTACTAAAAAGAGCAAAAAGAAGAAGATGTGTCACGAGCGTGATCTGTGACACTCTTCTTACAGGCGTGACAATAATTTGTTACACCTGTGATACTAGCGCGTAACACTGAGATGACTTTCATTCATTTCACAATTAGGAGGTATGGAATAATGCCTAAATTTAGATATAGAAACATTGTTCATTCAATGATAATATATTACTAAGTAGTTATTTTTCATTCCTTGCCCATTGATATCTTCTCAAAACCATTAACAAAGTACCCCCTTAAAGTTAAATGTAAGGTCATAAATGAAATTATATCAGTTTGATAAATAATATTATTTTAATCAATAATTTTATTGGTTTTAATTCATAAAAAGAATGGTTCTTTTAAATAGCGGATTTCTAGTTTTTATCATTTTTATCAACTTTAAAGAAATGTTTGGTTTCACTTCTGTTTTTTTTTTGTTATGGCTTTCAATTTTTGTCTTCTCAGTTTATATTTTTCTTTTCAATAAAACAAAATTTTATTTAATAGTTAATGTCAATGTGTAACACACCACTATTGTAGAGTATATGCCTGAACATCCAGAATGAGAATATACCAATTTAGAGTGAAATTTATCGGCTAGTTCAACGTCTACACAAAGCTGAAATTAAAATTTCAAAATTTGTCATCAATATCATTAATGTGTGTAACTTTACTACCTTCATTACTTCACGATTTTTACAAACTTAGGGACATCACTAACAACTTAAATTTTCCAGATTTCGTGTCCTTTAAGGTTACTTTATTTCAAGTTAATTTAACTTCTATATTGATTACACTAAGGCTTACAAAAGTCTGCTCACTTATGTCATTAACAATCTTTTTTACAAACACACTTACAGCTATAATTTTCCATATTTGAAAACACCTTAATAACACTTATCCCTAGCATGAATTCCTCATCAATTATACTTCAAATCCTAACTTAAATCATCCATACAATAGCCCATAAACTACTATTTTCGTACATGCAAAAATAGAACAAAAAGTACCCATTTATTCTCCATTTTTCAGCACATCTTCAACATCAACATCATATACAATCTATCCCAATTCAATCATCATAATTTTTCTATTATAACATGCCATAAAGATCAATAGTTTACTTACTTATTTAGCTTAAGTTCCACCCCACTTCATCAAGTTAACCTAGCCCTTCATGCATGCAACATCATCACCAATATGGTTTTCAACTAGGATAAAAGACAACAATAATCTGGTTCTTTAGCTATCTTGTGAAGGGTAAAAGTATGTATCTGGTGTGGTAATTTAGCATAGCTCAAGTAAAACACAAGAATGGGAGATAGAAGCAAGTTTCGATGGTGAGAGATGAAAAGAGAAGAAGAATGAACAAAGATGAAACTACTACGGAAATGTAACTCCTTATATTCAAGATGTCACCATGTTACATTAACATATGTCCCTAAGCATGTAAGCCACTTATCCCCTCCAGAAGCTACCAAATGTTACCTAGTTTGTAACACCCCATTCCCGCAAGACACGTACCCGACATCCTGAGTGATATCCAAGATCATATCCCGCGAGGGTGACGTGCGAGAACACTCAATCAGTAAAAACTTAGTATAATTTTTTTTTCAATTCAAACTACAAACATAATATGTGGAAATCAGTCATCAAATAAGGTCCTCTTTATTCCATAAACATTTTTCAAATCATCAGAATTTTGTTAATCACTAGGGCTCATTCCATAAACAAAACACATATAATCATACAACATGATTACATTCGCATACACATTGTATAATAATTTCAGAATACATTCCTTAATACAAAATTTGCAAAAAATACAATTCAGTATAAAAATAAAGAAATACAATGCAAACGTGAACTGACCCGACCTCTATCTCTCACTTGCATGCAGTAGGTATACTATCATTGTCTAACAGGGTATTCTTCTAATCCTGAAAAATATTTACAAATTTTTGGTGAGTTTTGCGAACTCAATGAGATAATCATCATTGATGGTTCACTCAATTCATGCAACACATCATTTCATATAACAAATATTTCACAAAAATTGCACTTTACATCAGCATCACATTTTCACTTAAGCATAGACAAATTTGGCATTTCAATCTAACAATCATACTTAACAAAATGTATATGAAATGCTCATAAGACACTTTTTCAATTATTACATTGTTGTGACTGAGTGCCTAACTGTCCCATATCTATTGAATATTGGGCTCATTGATAACTGTCCCATATAGGACTCATTGATAACTGTCCCATATAGGGCTCATTAAACATTGAGTCTGAGGCTCTGAATCACTTTCTGAGCTCGAGACTCTTTTCACACTTTGAGCTTTAAGCTCTGATCGGTGGCTACTTTGGTCACAACTCCCTTTATCTGATCATGTATTCATGTAATAAAATGCATCACATTTATTCAATCAATTGAAAGTGTTCAATGTCACATAAGTATATTCACTATCACATCTCATTCACATTGTCATCAGACCTTAGTCCGACATTCAACACTTAAGTCAAGAAAACATTTATTCCGTCCAATTCACATTCAATGAGCACTTCAATATTTCATTTATACATCACAATCATCGAATCTCCTGTCCGAAAACTAACACAATCAATCACATTCATTTATCATTCATAACAGCATTTAAGCAAACAATAATTGAGAGAAATCGTCTAGGTTACTCACAAGTTACTCCCGAAGCTAATACTTGGAAGTTCCGGCAACGTCTAGAGATTGAGTTCCAGTTGCTCCTCTATATCAAACAACATACACATATATCACAATATGCACAATTATAATTGTTCAATAATGCACATGTATGAAATTAATTATGTACAATACATGTTTATGACAATACCGTGTATCTTTCCTTTAATTTCATTACAAAATCAATCTCATATCAAAACTCATCTAAGTATAATTTATACTTAGGTTTATGCCTCACTAAAACCATTAAAATCTCTATTTCTTTCTCATTGACTCACTTCAGATTTTTCCAAGTCACACTTTCAGGTCTATTGTTCACATTCAATTAGAAAGAGAAATTGATGTAATTTGGTCATACTCTGTTCTAAAAAAGTGTTCCTTTATGTCTTATTTTTTCATTGAAACTAAAATCACTTAATTTGATTCAATAATTTGGAAGATATGCCTCAGACATTATTGGGTTGTTCACATTCAAAACAATATACTATGTACAATTTCCATCCAAAAATTCAATATCTTAGAGAAAGAATCAAAATTCGATTTCTTGAGACAATTTGTAGGCTTATATCTATAGTTTAGTCTAAATTAAAAATCATCTTATTTGGAATTCTACAGATCAAGATATCATCAAAATACTGGAACATGTTTAGTAAAATATCCAATTCATGCTCTTCCAACCGATACCCTTACTTTGATTTGATCAATCTTTTCGAGTCAAAAGCAAAAGCTATAAATTTTATAGAAAGATAGAGGAATGTGTTATAAACTAATGCTTCAAAAATCAGGTCATTTGGAGGTCAAGTGAAAAAGTTATGACCAAAATAGTAAAATATGTTCAGTTTTGGGAGAAAGGGACCTACGGGGAGCGTGCTCGCATGCGCCCGCGATGTTGCGATCGTGACTTCTCCCTTCCTCCATTTCTTCTTCCGACTTGAAATGGTAAAAAGAGCATAACTTTCACTACAAATATCGAATTAAGGTTGTTGAAAGGTCGTTTTGAAGAGAACTTCTAGACCTACAATTTCCATAAAGATCTAAAAAACAAATTTTAGCTCTACAAAGGCCAAAATTTCAAAATAATGTAATGGTCCTGAATGTCCATCCCATACATCATCATAAGTTTTTAATGGTCATATCTCTTGACTCCAATGCCCAAAAATTCCATGCTTTATATCAATGAAAAGTTTAAAGAAAGATCTACAACTTTTATGAAGACTACTTTGTCAAAATCTCTCTATATCAGTACAGAAAATTCATGAAAGTTTCAGATCAAAAATTCAACTCTTTAGCCATCTATTCTCAGAAAATTTCCAGATGACTTCCATTTTTCAAAATCTAACACTTCAAATTTTTATTTCAAGTTTTTCCACTCCATTTTATTAAACTCATTTACCATAAATTCATATCACTCCAAAATATACAAGTTTAATCAAAAACCATCAAAAGCCAAAAATTCATATTCACCCTATTCATACTTTGTTACTTTTCTGCATTTTCAACTTTTATTCTCAATCACTATTCTTCCTCTTAACTTCTATTTAAACACTTATTCTCATCTAAAACTATCATTTTACAATTTCTCTTTAACTCAAAAATCATTTCCTTGATCATCTCTAAGTTTTCATCAACTCACGTACAACACATATATATATAAACTTGCATAGTGAAGAACAAAACATATCACCTTTTTCATATCTAATTTTCTACATTAATCCTATACACCATTCCATTGCTATTTCAACTCCAAAAACTATTTCCACAATACCTGATTACTAACATTCCATCAAAAAATAAATTAACACTATGGTCAAATTTTTCATCCATCAACACAATATTCATAAACATATGTATGTAAATGTCATGATCCATGCAACTAATAGTAATTCATCAATTTATTTTAAAAATTCACAACTCTAACAAATTTATTCACTACTTACATGTTGAAGACTTCAAAAGCTTCAACTATCTTCAAGCCCTAACTTCATATAAAATTCGTAAACTACTGTGCAAAATGACCAACTTCTGATTTTTCTTAGGGTGGAAGAATAGATAGCAGTGGTGGTAAAGTTGTGGGATGAGAAAAAACAAAGAAATCCCTCTAAAGGATTTTGATGAAAAACTTTGTGTGAGGAAAAGAAATTCAAAGAAGGTGATAACAAGGAAAGAACTTAGGAAAATAACAAACCCCTTTTTAACTCTCGGATAACTCAAACTTACTTCTAACAAATTATAAAGGCAACTTAACTGAGTGACACTTGTCACTTTCCTAATACCTAAGCTTTATCTTAGTTTCTTTCAAAACTAACTCCCTTAAACTCTCATCTTTACAATCCAACTATCTCCAAAACTTCATTTGATTTATTTATCTTATTTTCTATAATTTTTTGAAATTTATTCCTAAATTCACAAATCTCACAATTCTACTAGCCAATAATATTTCAAATATAAATAAATTCCAAATTCAAAAAATTTTCAAAATCACAACTCAGTCCAAATATGCCCAGAATTATACATGAATACATGTACAATTATTTCCATGTGCAACAATTTCATTATTTATGTGTATGTGTATGTCATTTTATGCATGAGCATGAAAATGCAAATTCTAAACTCTCATTGAACACTCTTATTTACTATTCTAGCCTCCCCGCAGGTAACAGGTTGGTACATAGTTACTAGTCCATTTGTCCATTAATTACCCATGTCAAATGTCACTCATTTATCTATGTTGTTTGTTACTTATTTCATAGGCTTAGTCATCTTAATTTTTCATGTATCAATTTGTCTCACTACTTGACATATTTTCTAGTCTAAATATACATTTTTATTCATCACTTTTCTAATGGTAACAATTAATTCCAAATTTACTTCTTGTAATCATTCAAACCAAAATTCAAGACATAACAATACACAATTCACATCATGATCATTTTAAACCTTTCATATATCAGAATATGTCAGTTAAGTGCATATACTATCTTTACAATGTGTACAAAATCATAATTCATGTGTAAGTGAATGATATGTATGTGAATGAAATACATTTCATGAATGTTAAAATAGTATAACTCATATGCAATAATCTAAGGCTCTAACCCTTAGTTATTACACATTGTATCACTAATGATAAGTAAATATTTTTGTTTATAAATTAATATTTATTTTAAATATATTTTAATTATTAAATTTAATTTAACTTATTAATAATTATCTAATTTATTACAAAAATTAAATAAAATTATTAAGTAAAATTAAATTATTTGTAATTCTTATTAATAGTCAAATTTAATTAATTAAATATATAGTAAATTAAATTATACATATTTTTATTAAAATTAGTATATTAAATAATATATATTTAGTTGATAATATGAAAAAATAGAAATAGAGAACATAAACTAAAATAGAAAGTAAAA
>JANTNU010000001.1:15972256-15982357 GCA_024752395.1 Erythroxylum havanense
GATTCTTATTATGGCTTAATAGGCTTAAACCTAAATTGATAAGGACAAAGTAGATTATAAATATTTTTCTTGTCTAACAAGAAAAACTAAACTAAAACTTTTTTTGCTTTGCTTCACATATATAATAACCTTGTATCTTATTTAATAATCTAAAACCATGTAGCTTTGAATGTCAGATCAAGGTCGAATAAGATGAATTGATTCATGCTGTAGTTGAGCCTGTGAGCATAAGGGGCAAACAATTGGGAAATTCATCTTTTGTTGTCTTTTCTTTGTACCATGTGCATATAGAAGAAAATGAATTAAAACCTGTATAATTCCATTAGATATTTGCAAGATTGTCAACGCCCTCCTAAAAATCGCTCTTGGTCCCACTACTGGTTCAACCACAACTTTGTCTTTAACTCAGGATGTAACTTTTCGGCATAAATATGTGAAGTGCTTGGTTAGCATCATAAAGTCAATGGGTTCCTGGATGGGTGGCCAACAACTGAGAGTTGTAGAAGCCTATATGCCAAAGAACTCAGAGACTGATGCTTTAACAGAGAATCATTCCACACCCACTGAAGAAGATGGAAGTGTTCCTGACTATGATTTGAATGCGGAAGTGATTTCTGAAATGTCAGATGCTGCTACTCTTGAACAACTTCGGGCTTTCAAAATTGAAGTCCAGGTTAAGTGTTACTCCATTCGTCTAATAAGGCCTCAATTGTTATATGCATTTAGTGATTAACCTGTAAAAAGTTTTGCTCAAGAGTGCATGATGATAGATATTGTATTTTGGTCAGAGATAATTTATCTTTTCTGTTACTAGATATCTTACTGTCTCAACATTTTTTCTGTTGTCTTCTATCCTCCCATGTTTCTCAATTTTTCAATTCTTTTGCTTCCCATGACAAGTTTAGTAGGTTTTATGCAGAAAAGTATCTCTTTATTTAACAGGAAACCTTCCAAGGGTATTGAATTTCTGATAAGCACGAAAAAGGTTGGCCGTTCACTATAAGAAGTTGCTATCTTCCCTAAAAAACACAATTGGCTTAAATGAGACCATGATTAGGGGCTATTTAGGTGAAAGGGAAGAGCTTTGTTTAAAGGTTATGCATGCTTATGTTGACTCATTCAATTTCAAAAGTAAGGATTTTGGTGAAGCAATAAGGTTTTTCATTCATAGATTCAGATTAATTGGAGAGGCATAGAAGATTGACCTCATTATGGCAAAATTTGCTGAGCGTTATTGTAAATGCAATCCAAATTCATTTAGTAGAGCAGACACTGCTTATGTTCTTGCTTACTTTGTGATAATGCTCAATACAGATGCTCACAACTGCATGGTGAAAGATAAGGTTTATGTGTGAACCTCTTTACCCCCAACAAAAGAAAGGAAGAAAAGGAAATATAGAATAAAAAACACTACAGAAGCAAAAAGAACTAATACGAGTCACTTGTCTTAGCTTTGTTCTTAATAATTTCATTGATGAAATACAAAATTTTGTGTAAATCAAGAATCTGTTATTGCCTCATACACTTGCCATTTGTAACCCTTCCTAATAGTAAATCATATCCATAATCCAAGCTCTCCTGTCATTTTGTAATTGGTCGCTATTTGTTGCAAATTCTTTGCATATATTTGTGAACGTTTTCTGGTCTTATTTGGCTAATTATAGGAGTTAACGATGGAGAAAATATATTGTATCTAAAAAATAGGTTTATTTGGAGCAATCTAAGAGTTCATATCAATGGGACTATCATGTCCGGCTTGGTTTGACAACTCATAGTTGGAGTTTGGCATTACCTTTTATAGTCCACTTCTCTATTATGTTAAATATCGTGACTTGGAGTGACTCAAATAAGTCATTTTGGGCAAAGGTATTGCATACTAAAACCTGGAAGGCTCTGATTGTCGTTCAGACAATATCATTACATCTGTAATTAACTACATTCTAGCATATTCTTCCTCCTTTAAAAAGTAAGAAATTTATTGGATGATATTCTTTGTTGAAGCAGAAGAACCCGTGTGATTTGATAAAGGTGCAAGACATTTGAGAATTGAGATTTAGAAGTTGCAGGTGCGTTGCTTCCTTAGTTGATAATCATTATTGACAAAAGAAATCAAATGCGATACTTGGAGAAGAGTAAGCCTTTGATAGTACTTTGGAAGCTACGATTGTGTTGGCTACTTCAGTGTAATGAATGCCATCCTAACTTATAAATTTAGATCCTTCACTGCACACCTCGTGGCCAGGCTCATTGCATGTTATATTTCTATCATAGTTATATAAAGGTCCTCCATATCCGCAGCACGCCATTAGTGGATTTGAGAAACCTGCATTGCCCAAAGCTTGATTGAGGCACATAATTCATTCAAGAATAAACCAAGTTGATTTATTTTTATGAAGAGAATAATTTCAGTTCCTTCCCAGTTTTACAGCATGAAAATGTATTAACTGAAAAGAAAACAAAATCATTAAATTTTAAAAGCAAAAATTTGGCAAATGGAAGGATTGTACCCGTGACCTTGTATAATGAATACACTACTTGTATTTGCTATTAGTAAATCTTTGGGCATTATATATCGGCTACATTTATTATTAAAATATGATGAACGAAAATTGACGAGGCTGGCAAGAGGAAGATTGAACCTGTGACCTTGTACAAGAAACATAAGGAAGATTGAACTTGTGACCTTGTACAGGAGAAACATAGCATAAAACCAATAAACCAATTCGTTTTTGACAAACATTTAAAATACGAATATTTATTATGCCTTTATTGCAAAGGGCTCTTCAAAAGTTAAATTTTATTGCTTAGAAGCTTTTATGACCACAATACTGATATTTTTGTACTAAAGGTTTTAATTAATTTATCAAGAATAAGATCATTTAAACATGAAAAGTTGTTGTTAGATCCAAAATCATGAAAATTTTAATGAAAAAAGTGGGTTTTTGGGCCAAAAATGGCCAAACCGCCTTTGGCATAGAAAAAATGGCCAAACCGTCTTGAAAAGTTACATGGAATAAAAAAAATAACCCCAATCACACCTCTGGATCAAAAGTTATGACCGTTCAAAGTTTTTTTTAGCACGACAGATGGCATAGGCGTATTTTTTTAAAGAGGGCAAATCGCGGTAATTATAAATAAAACAGAAGTCCTTTTGTGTAAAAACAGTTCCTTATATTATCTGTTCTTCTCTTCCACCGTTCGTCAGCCATCTGGAGGTTGAATTTCCGCATGCCATAACCTTTGGAGACGTACGTACCGCTCCATCAGATAATGACCGAAGATAAATAAGTTTTATTGATCTTTCATCCTAACAGCAGTAGATGGACTCGCGCTCTATTGCCCATCCGGTCACTAGTACTGGTACACTTTCCATCCTGGAAGAAGACCAGTAACCGGATCTAATGCATTTTCTTCAATTAAATTTATTTTTAATTAAATTTATTCAATAATATGATGTTATAACACTTCAAAGCCTAACGACCCGCATTGTCACCCTCCCAATACTTCTCATCTTCGCTTTCGAGTTGACGCTTTGTAAGTTATTGACACTTTGCTGCTTCCAGACAGATTAACTTTATTCATGGACTTTACATAGGTGTTGGGTTCTGCAATAAATTAAACAAGTATAATGCAACCGAAGTGAAACAGTCTAACATGTGAGTTAAATTGCTAATATTCAATAATGTATTTTTCAAAATTTAGTAATGACAAGTTCACATACAATTTTAAGCGACGCCCATTCAATTTAAACTTATCTCTTCGTCCATACAATAAAAATATCGTCTCGGTAGTAAAGGAGTAGACCTCTAATATCTTGTTGAGACATCTCAATCACTCCCAAAATATTCCTACTTCTTTGGCACTAATCATATGTGGATACACACCCATAAAATAAAAACTAGCTTGGATAATCTAAGACGTTGTTTTTTAAGAACTAGCATAACCACTATAGGATGATGAATGTTAAACAATGATTTTATTGCTCTTACTAGAAATGGGATATCTACCCTCTTGTCTTTCTTATGGACAATAGTAAATGTTCATAGGAGGAAACAAAAGAGTCAAGGTAGGAAGCATTACATGGGGTCTTGTATAATTACTTTGACAGCTTGTTCTCAAAAAAATTATGACAACCTACATAAATAATCAAATGTTGTAACATGAAAGTCAATACATAATACCGGAAAACAAATATAAGTATAATGCAACCGAACCGAAAGAATATGAAATTATAAATGAAACAGGTAAAACTTAAAATGCTAGTATTCAATAAATCCACCTTCATTATACTTTAAATCCATACCTAATCAATCTATATACTACGGTTTTCGTCCATAAATCAATCTATATCCTACGGTTTTCATTCACCAAAAACATCCAAGTTTATTCCACACATTTCCAGCACAATTCATCATCAACATCTCGTACAACTTAAAATGTTTTTGAAATCTATTGAGGCATCTAGCCTAATTAGAAATATTGAGACTTTGTTTGGGATATTTGATAAAGTTGTGAATAAAGTAGGGTCGAAAAATATTATTCAGTTTATTACTGACAATGATTCCGCTTATAAAGCGGCAGGGAAAAAGTTGCAGAATACCTATAATTCATTTTTTTGGATTTCTTATGTTGCACATTGCATTGACTTAATGCTAGAGAATATAGGAGATCCTAGGTATTTTCCTGTTATTGATGAGACTATACAGAAGGCTAAAAAGGTGATAAAATTTATTTATAATCGTGTATGAGTTTTGAATTTGATGAAAATGGAACTTACTAATGGTAAAAATTTGTGTCACCCTATTGTGACAAGATTTGCAATAAATTTTTTTTATCAATTCTGTCTTTTGTTTCGATGAAAATTTTTTTTAAGGCAAATATTTACAAGTGATAAGTGGGTTACATCTCAGCATGCTAGGTTTAATACTGGAATAAAGGTTTGTAGTATTATACTAGAAGATAGAGAATTTTGGTCACAATGTCAATTTGTTATCCGAGTTTGTGAGCCTTTGGTGAGGATGCTTCGGTTGACTAATAGTGAAGAAAAGCCAATAATGAGTTATATTTTTGATGCTATGAAGAGAGCGACGAAAACAATCAAGACCAATTTGAAAAAGAGGCATTTTTTATACATACCATATCTCTCAATCATTAATGAGAGAAGGGAAAGACAACTTTCGTCTCTATTGCTTGCAGATGGGGCATTTTTTTGAATCCTAGTGTGTATTTTAGGCTAAATCTTGCAAAGCAAACTGAAGTTAGTAGAAGAATACTTTTCACAATTACAATAATTGTTCCTCATGATGCAATATTTTAAGCTCACTAATGGAGCTTTATAAGTTATCTTATGAAAATTTTGGAATGTCGATTACTATTTGACAAAGAGGAAAACTTTCTCCATATGTTACTTATTTCTTATTTCTTATTTTTTGAAAATTAATTATCACTTTATTTTGTTTATAACACTATTTTTGTTATCTTATAACTTGCAGTTTCTCAGTGGGATCAATTCGAAAATAGTGTTCCAGAATTAAAAAGGTTTGCGATTCAGATTTTAAATCAATGTATGAGTGCAACTTGGTGTAAACGAAACTGGAGCACATTTGAATTTATCCACTCAAAGAAAAGGAATAGATTGGAGCATAAGAGGTTGAATGACTTGGTTTATGTTCATTACAATTTAAAGCTTCAGGAAAGATATGTTATTTTCATTATTATCATTATTAATTTCGATATATTTTCTTATAATTTTTTAATAATTAAATTTAATTGTTTAGCAGGAGTCTTAATAACACAAGTAGTTCAAATAATCCAATTGTCATTGATAATATTGATGTTTTGACAGTTTGGGTTTCTGAAGTACCCAATTGGTTGATGTGAATGATTTGGAAGATAATCTTGGATGAGAAAGCACTGACTTGTCATTTGGTACATTAAATTTGAATGATAATGATGATGAAGCTTATCTTAATGATGAGGATTTTGTACCAAATGATCACTGGAGTTAGTGTAGTTCTAACAGGTTTCCTCCCATTGACGATTGAATTCCAGGTTTTTGTTTTTCCTCTTCTTTTAATTTAAATTGTATTTGATGTTTATGTTAAATTTTATATATGTAATGTAACTATAATGTTTTTGTTTCAGGATTAACTTCTACTTGATTGTTTCTTCGTCATCAACTCTATTTGTAAATTGTTTAACGATATTTATTGTTATTTTTATTGGATGTTTTGAATCTTTTGATGTAATATTATTTATTAAAATTATGAAATTGTATTATTGTAATATTTTTAATACTTTGTATTATTTTTAATTTTATAATTGTATGATGATGCTTGTCTTTGTTTATATTAATTGTGATTATTTTTACGTGAAATATAAAAATTATTGCTATTTTGTATTAATTATCATTATTATTTATTATTAAAAATTTTGAAAATATGATTGATCTAAACAGTAAACTAGTAAAGTATGCAGTACAACTGTACAATATATTAATGGACTATTTTGTAAATTTTAAAAGTTTAGGGAGTATTTTATAAATTTAAAAAATTATCCGAAATAGTACCCGATACTGATTAAAACCAATATAATTCCGTTTCATAATTTAATCCGATACCAAATCCAGTACAGTATTCAACCCAGTACGGTATTCATAACTTTGACATCAAGGCTAACTTTAAAAAGTGCCAAGCCCTTTTTGACACATTACAGAGAACGATAGGTAATTATGACAATAAGAATCTCTCTTATGCTGATTGATTGCAACTCATCCTATATATTCTAAGTTAGCTTCATGTGCATCGGAGCTCTCACATATGCCTCGAAATATAATTAAAACAATGAAGAAGACATAAGAACTTTCTCTGGCAAGTGACCCCAACAAAGCTACCTAGGCCAAAGTTAAATGGTTAGAGATGTACACTTCAAAAGATGAAGGAGATTGAGAATACACTCTTATCAAAATTATGAAAAAGATGCTTTTGGCCAAGAGAATATGGAAGCTTCATATGGACAAAGAATCTCTTTAGATAAGATGGAAACATCCTTATTTTCTCAATGGTGAAAACTGAAGACCAACACTTGGTGGACTGGACCCTACTCCAAATTGTTCTGACTAAACGCATCAATAAGCAATTTAGAATGTAAACTGATCTCAGATTCTTCTTATTTTTCTTCCACCGTCTGGCATGTAATGAGGTTGTAGTCTCCTTAAGTGAGTACTTTGTATGGAAGGAAGAAACTTCTTGGGTTCCGGAAGCAGTACTAAATAATATTCTTTCCTGAAAGCCGTGTCAACAATGATTCTTCCGCGTACACGCCACGCGATCTTGATAAATACCCCTGAATTATTAATGCCTGACTTTTTTTAATGACTTTTTATTTTTGTTTTCGAATTAAAAAATTGTTTGAATTTTTTACAACTATTTTTAGTTTTAATTTTGTCCTGTTTTTAGAATGTATGAGAGCTATAAAAAATGGGATGTTTATATTATTTAGTGATTTGATATATTAATTATTAATAAAAATTATGAATAATTTAATTTTACTTAATAATTATTTTAATTTTTAAATAAAAGAAAAGAAAATATTAATTATTAAGAAATATATTTCAATTTAAAATATCTTCAAGATATATAAATTTTAAATAAAATTTGATTAAATAATTCAAATATATTTAAAATAAATATAATTTTATATTATTTATTTTAATAAAATAAAATATATTTATTTATAATTTATTAATAAATATTATATAAGAGATTGAAATAAATTTAATTAATTAAAAATAATTTTTCTTTAATTTTTATTTAATGTATAATTATCATAAATAATAACAATATAACTACATTAATATTAATAACTAAACATGACTTTGTTTTTTATCTAAAAGAAAAATAAGCTAAAAATAGAAAATAAAAACTAAAAATTATAACATAAAAACGGAATTAGAACCAAGGACTCCTAAGTTAAGAATATACGGCCTTCACAATCCATTAAGTTTACTATAACACTTAATCAAAGGTTATTGGTAATTACTTCCAGAAAAAGATACGAGAAAAGTTGATTAACGCCAACACTTTTAACTCCAAATTAAACAAACCCGTGCACAAATAAAATGGTAATGATAAAATATCAAAAAGATATCTGTTTGGAATTTTCAAGTAGAAGATTAATAACGACCATACGGCTTATGAATTATAAAAACAGGGCATTCAAGAAGGAAGGGGATCCTCTGGCCCCTTCCCTCTGGCCCTATTCTGGCCCCAGGATATCTGAGTCATCCATTTAAGTGGGTCCCACTTAAATGGATGGATCAGATTACTCTGGACCAGAATAGTCATTCAAGAAATGACTTCTCTTTTCAATATTTATTTAATAGAAAACGTGGCATTAGGCAAGCGGAGAAGATGTGTTGAGCATATAGTTG
Organism: Erythroxylum havanense; assembly: GCA_024752395.1. Lineage (NCBI taxonomy): Eukaryota > Viridiplantae > Streptophyta > Magnoliopsida > Malpighiales > Erythroxylaceae > Erythroxylum > Erythroxylum havanense. Next base: position 15,980,688 of record JANTNU010000001.1, read on the forward strand.
ACCACGTCAAATTTTTTGTACTCCATAACTTGTACCAATTTTGCATATAAATGAAAAATTGGGATGACTTAGTACAAGATTGGTACAGATTATAGGATACAGAGGATCACATCCCATAGTTGACAGGGTGTCAATGATGAGGTATTAGGGCAGGCTTCCAGGGTGTTTGAAAATTGGTGAAATTGCGACTTTCAAATAAAGCATTTATATACTAAGAATAGGTCAATGATGATGTCCGGAGAGATTTAAAGACTGCGCAAAGACATGTAGCGAAAGTGGAACTCCAATACGTGGGGATGGATTCGGTAAAATATGACAGACATTGTTCCATGGAATTTTCTTTTGAGCAATTTCTTGAAGCTGTTTCCAAAAGAAATGACCAGTTCATGACATTATCATCGCCCTTCTTTCTCCTTTCAGCTTTATTTCTCAGTTATCTAGAAATAGGGCCACCTTAATCTTTAGCCAACCGGGAGAACATCCAGAAACGTGCGACCAAGAAGTCCAACAACAAAGACGGTGCCTTTTACTATTTTAAATTTTTGTTATCATTTTTATTTTTATTAATTAAAAATAAGATTATATATTATTTAATGTTTTAAATTTTATATGTTTTTACTGTTGTTATTATTTTTATTTTTATCTTGCAACTGGTAAGCTCCGAGTAATGTTAAAATAGAACTAAGTCCAATACCGAGCTAGTCTTGATGGTTTATAGGTTCTGGCTAAATAAAAAAGATTTTATTTTATCTTTTTTCTTTCTTTATAATAATTAAGAGTGAGCTCTTATAAAAAATAAAAAAGATAAAATAGATGTTCTTTTGTTGCTCTTTATGAATATCAAAATTTTCATAAAGAATAAAAAAAATAAAATGTGACTTTTTTGTTGCTTATTTTCTTCTTCATGAAGCTGAATGTTAAGTAAGTGCCTTATCTGCCTTTACTCAAAGTCGAGTCTGGTCTAACATTATATAATTATTTAGTCAGGCTCATCCTTCAATTGATTTGATAAGAACTATGATAGGCTATTGCATGCCTTTAATCCCTTCGCTCCTAAGGAAATTTTGACATAATAAAATCAAACTTAGCTGTCAGTTTCACAAAATGGACCGCCATTGGTTGAGCTAATGTATGGAATCATCTGAAAGATGTATCGATTAAACAATGAAAAATATGGAACTTAGAAAGCATCCAACAAAGTCAATTACAATATTGGATAATTTCCTCAGAAATTTAAATATTTTTTAAAAAGAAAATTCTTTTCGAAGTTTCTTGGTGCCTAGAGAGACCCAAGCCCAACCATTTTCACACGACGACACGTGCTGTCAAAAGAAGAGTGAAATTAGCCCACGAATAAAGCGCCACTCCCCCACGATGACGCAACACGACACCGCACTGTCCGATGACTTTGACTCATGAAGACGCGTTAGCAGTTTTTATTTACCAACAATTACAAGATTACCCTCACATGCACCTTATAATTTGTATCCCCTCCTCTTCCATTTCTGCTCATATCTTGCTGTCCAAGGGGAAGAAAAGCAAAAGAACCTTAAACAATCTACAACTCTGTCTGAGTCTATCTAAGCAGACGGAGAGAGAGAGACGAAAAAGTTGTTGCTGTAGTGAGAGAATAAAATGGAAGATGAGAGTGGAAAAAGCGGCGTGAAGAG